>JARJDZ010006809.1:0-33908 GCA_030264555.1 Aleochara sp. GC000083
CGTTTTCAAAAATTGGCTATCGCGTTTTGTTTTTGCGCTACAAACAAAAGTTTGATTTTCGCCATTTTCGAAAAAGCCTCATAACTTTTTTATTTCGCTAGTTACTTAAATATAATTTTTACATTATTAGGACACTTTTAGAGTAGATTTCAATAGGATAGATGAAAAATGTTTTAATGCTTGAATTTTTGTGTTATGATATAAAGTTTCATTTTTTTAAATACAAGTCATATCTGATTTCTACATAATTAGAAAGCTAATTTTTTTCTGTTTAAAATGAACTATAATATGTAAGGTCTGGCATAAATTTTACCTGTTTATTTCATAAAAAACACTTTGGCATAGATATTTTGGGCGATATTTAGGTAAAAAATCAAGTGATTCTTGTAACTATGATTACAAAACAAATTTTAAAATATGTAATAGTCGTGCAAACGATCATCGTTTCAGTAGTTTTGCCATTTTATATCGATCCTGCAATAATTGAATACTATAAATGTAAACACATGCATAACTCCTTCCAGAGCATAATTACTTTCAAATTCGGCTCAATCTGACCTGTCCATCATGTTAAATCAAATTTGACATCATATTAAAACTAAACAATGTGTTATAAGTGTTATTCATTGTTAGTTATTAGTGAATTAATTCTGTAAAAATTATGCGATACCCCACATGTTATAGTTCATTTTAAAGAGAAAAAAGAATCCTTTTCAACGGCGTAAAATTTAGATATGGTTTGTATTTAAAAAAATCCAACTTTATGTCATAACTCGAAAAATAAACGATTAAAAAATGTTTTAACTTCACCTTCATAATCCGCATAGAAAAGTGTCCTAATAATGTAAAACTTATTTTTATTTAACCAGTGGAATAAAATAGTTATGAGGCTTTTTCGAAAATGGCAAAAATCGAACTTTTGTTTATAGCGGAAAAACAAAAAACGATAGACACTTTTTGAAAACAGCAATGAATTCATCTCAAAAAAAGACATCGCGAATACCTACTTAGTTTTTTCGTACCTGTTACCGTTTCGCAGATTCCCTATTAAAACATCGAAATTAGTCCACCCTGTACAAACTTTACTGGTAAGATAAAAAGTTGTACATCACACGTGTGCGAAATGCCAGCATAATATCAATATTGATCAATTACATTTACAAATTTAAGCGTCCAACTATACATCTTATTTTGTAATATAAATTGACATTTCTTCATACAATGTTTTTTCAATTAATATCCAATGATTTGAATAATATGTGTAAATATAAGTTAGTAGGCTATTTTGTACCTTGGACATATACAATTTCGTCCCGTATTTCATTATATTTCATTTCCATTATAAACACGTGAATTTTTGTACTTTCGTGATTCAAATCTCCACCAGTTTATAATTTTTCATTTCTCTTACTTATAATATAATCTGCTTTTTTATCTCACCAGTATTTAATCTGGATATTGTGCATTATCATGATTTTATATTTTTATTTCACATGTGAATAGAATAGATGCAAAATTATAAACGAGTGATAGACTTGAATCACGAATTTAAAATACAATTTCACAAATTTATAATGGCATATTCTAACATATGTATTTAAAACCATCCACCATATCTATTTGTCATCCATTTTATAAGTAAAATAATACGATCCGTTATTTGTTTAACATGTCGTTAATATTAAATTTTAGTCACTAGTAAAACACAACAAATAAACTACTAGATTTGTCGAACGAAATTTTCATGATTTTTAGGAAACTTTAAATACAGAAATTAATGTAACTAAATTAAACTTCGTTCACTTCGTTACATCGTAACACATGTCAAATTATCTCAGACTTTGCATTTCTTACAAAAGATCTCTCAATAGTGAATTCATCTAACGAAGTTTAATTATTTCATTTTGCCCATCTTGGAATTATTGTTTTCGGATGTGGAGTAAGATTTATGATAATTGAAAATGTGCTAAAGATTAACATTGTGAAGCTTGTATACTTTGGCCACAAAACTATTTCTCATTGGGAATCTCTTCTCCAAGAAAATAAAATGTCACATATCATATGAGTGCGAAATACTATTCCTAGCATTTATAATCTAATCTAATATTATTTTCAAACGTTTAGAAGCAAATTATATATCAGATTTGATATCAATCTATTTAGTTAAAAGTCAAATTAAAGCTATCATGCTGAAAACGCCGCTTTAATCGATTACCAATTTATGTTGCAATACGAATGCTGCAATACAAGAAATGCAACCTCAATTAATATACAACGAAATCAATGGACATTAGTTGTGTACCACTCTTCTGGCGTAAACCTAAGATCGACGGATTGGGTGATTTATCGATTCGTGTACAATTATACGACGAATGAATACACTATATAGTGTTGCATGCGAATGCGAAATGAAAATATCCTTGACATATTAGAAAAGATGCAATTTTTGCTTTATATCTAATTATATTTCAATGTATTGAAATTCAAGGCTTCTTCGACTGTGCGCTACACGTAGTGCAACTTCTCATCGCTGGGCGTTGATCATTATTGATTCATTGACTGAATCAGAGAATATTGAGCAATTTTAGTCGCTGAGTAAATCACTTCGATTAACTTTATTCTTAGGCATGGATTCTAGTTATTAGAAAAATTGCAAAATACAATACAATAACTAGTTTACCCTAGAAATTTGTAGATAGTTTACAAATAAATATAGTTGTCTACAGTTTCAGAAAACTAAAACTTAAAAACACGGTAAGTTCTATAATATGTTGATAGTGTGATAAATATTTAATAAATCATTTGACAGATGAACGTACTTTTTACAATGTAACTTTTATTTAATTTTTATAGACATTTGCAATTAGTCAAAGCAAATATATCATAATGTATGCCATCAATATAAAACTATTTAGAAATTGGGTGTAATTTAATATTAATATCCTGTCAAGATGATTTTTCAACCGCACTGAAAATGTGTTCTTTTAGCTTTTTTCACAAATAAAATGCATCTAAAATTAGTTGTGGAAGGATAAGAATCAACTGATTTTTAAAACGTATTACAATAGCATTTGAAATGATTTTAATCACATATCAATCAGTCTTTTAGTAAAATAAATTAGAACAGACTTATTAACATCTCTTGTTCTTATTTATTAAATAATAATAGGAATATTAATTATCGTCATAAATATCATGTTTTTTATTCGCAAGTATGAATTTGATAAAATTCCTGGTTTATATTTTGTCAAAAGACAACTATTACAGAACACACCTGTTACAGAACAAAACTATAAGAGTCGGGAAGATTTAAAAAGCAATAATAATTTAATAATTAGAATTAATGGTGTAAATCACGAAAAATTTGCCTTTGTTAAAATAATCAATGTATTAATGCAACGCAAATTAATTGAAACATTACAATGATGTATGGTTTTCGTCTTATTTCTATTTAAAATTTAAGCCATGTCGAATACTGATCTTGAAAAGATGGATGTATCAAAAGTTTCCACCCTTAATGTATGTATGTTTTATAAAATTATTAGCTAAAGCGCTATACAAGTTCCCAATTCCATCGAAAACAAATAATGATAATAACAAAGTCTTGTCTGATCGATTTTTGAGTTTGTATTCGAAAATAATATTTATTTCTTTAAAACATCTGCACGCCCCCCTTGTAATACTCTCGCGCCCCCTTGACAGTCGCGCCCCACAGGTTGGAAAACACTGGGTTAAAGGGTCAGTCCTATATTGGCCGTTGCTACATAATAGTTCAAACAAATTATCCTGAGAAGCTTCATTTTCCAAAGCATCAATCTATCCACTTGCGTCAATAGTTGACGTTTGTAATAAACAAACTGACGTGTTGTCATGGAAATTATCATATTACCATATATCGACTTCCGTTTACGTTATTTACTCTCGAGGAAATTAAGTAACCCATTAATTAGACATTCTGAAGCATATTAATACGTTTACCACGCTTACAGTGTGCCCATTATCACGTCGTGTAGATTCTGAAGCTTATAATATCTTGTAATTTTTTGTTTTATTAGAACCTGGTTATATGTTCTCCCTTATCTGTCTGCACTAAGCGGAATATATTGTATAAAATATGAATGAAGTCATATTTGGGTAGCTCGTGCAATCATCCACACCAATTGAATTGGCACAAAAGTGAGATGCCAATTCAAATAAGAGTAAAGTTGTGCACGACGACGTAGAAATGTTCGCACACTTTCCAATTGCCAATTGCATAGTACGAGTATACCAGAGTAGCCGGAATCTACCTACTATATTAACCTATTAACTAGAGGCAATGCGACCAAGATGAAATATTCCAGTGTTTTCGAATATGTGGAACCACATAACAATTCATGCAATAACGTTGGAGCGGGAGGGTGTGTCTTATTATTCTTTTATTTTTGTAAAAGTGGGGCACATGTTCATAAATGTTGGCCACCACTGTAACAGTGCATCTAATGTATTTTCTTGTTATACACACCGATTTGTAAATCCCGCAATCACTTCGTTGCATGATTGAACCAACTAACAACCGCGTAATCGCTGGACTATATTTTCCTTAAGATATTAGTTACTCGTCGAAAATTGCAATGCAAATTTCTCTTAACATTGGAATGTTTAATTCCATTCCCATATTAATTATTTATGATTTCAATTCATGCTGTTGTTTGAGGCAATATTCGAAATACCTTCAAGACGAGAAACATATTTCAAAACGCTTTGAAATTTAATGAACAACAAGGAAGAAATTTTTGACATCTACAGATATAGATGACTCTTGGTGAATTCGAGTCAGAATATTAAACAATTAAGGCTTTCAAATCATCATTTCGAATTAATGAAAAAGCTTATAATACTTATAATACCAAGGCACTTTAAAACTGATCTTATATTTTTAGTATGCTTAATTGAATTTAATACTTAAACTTAGAACTGGATTTTGCATTGTTTTACCAATGGGACTAAATCCTTAAAGGCACTTTTAGAACTAGCATGTGGATTGGGTAAGTATTAAAAGTATCAATCAAACACTGTTCAATACACTTTGTATATAACATTTTGGATGTTTTTAAAATGTTACAAATGCCTTATAATAATTTGGAACCAACATTTTCTAGTGTCGGTGTCAGTAGATAGGATTTGCCGGTTCTGGATCAAGCTGCACCCCATAAGAGCTATACCTTATGGGTACACTATACCCTATTTCATATATTGCACCTGCTCGTATGGGGCGTTGCTTGATCCAGAACCGGCAAATCCTGTCTACTGGCGTCTTATATGCAAAAGGTAACATTAAAATATATATTTGTAATAACCGTATCCTGTTTGGGTTTATGAATTTTCATAATTTCAAAATATACGAAAATTGTCTCTATAAGATTGGCATATGAAAGTTATAGTGATGCATATTTTTTTTTCAAAAAATCCAAGCCACATATAAATAAAAATTCGCAATCATGAAAAAACTGGCTCGACTTTTTTCAAATTATTCGGAAATTTTCGACAGATTTTCAAATTTCCAGAAAGTGTCTATTTGTGTATTACTATTTATTGTCTACTCTGATTAGTTCTTAATTCACATAGGCTATCATTCTATATTGGAAAGTTCCAATTCTTTTTGTGAAAAATATGCATAAACATAAAAATTAATGGTTACTTATCTTACAATTATGCTTGTAGCATTCTTTTCGTAATTTACTCGCTATATGGAACCAAAGATTAATATTTATAATAAGTATAACCTCGTTTACTTCGTTCCATTTTACAATACGTAAAAATGATTTAAAAAGTTACACAAGTGAATGCATCTTGTTTTGTAATATTCATCTGCTGTTTCTTAGTCAACAATGAATTCTTGAACAATATTCTCGCACGAAATTATATAAAAGTGCAAACTTATTTTTATGTATTCATTGGAAAACTTTGTACAGTCAAGCAATTTCTCATTAATTAGCATATCAAATGAATAAAATGGCATGAATAAATTAAAACTGGAAAAAAACTGCAATAAAAATGTATCGATGGGTGAAAGCTTTTGTTCATCTTTTTTCTCAATTACAACTCAATAACAGGCAAATCCGGCAAGGAATAACATGCTTACTTGTAAGCAAGATTTGAAATGTTTCGTTACATATTTTTTGCAAAAATAAAATTTCCATCATTGTATATTTAAATTTATGCATTCCCGTTACTTCATTACAAGATTATTTTGTTTATTTATTTTAGATATTAAAACATCAATTTCCAATCATAAACAATAAGGGAAACAATAATAAAGATTATTTAAAATGATGTGTGCAAAATTCCTGCTATTAAAATAACATGTTTCGCTTTTGTTGTTGGCATTCTTTCTCTTCAGAGCGCCTGTTGAAGATTCATGAAAATTAGTTATTAAAATTTAATTTGTTTAACGCCCAATTAAATTCAAGGCAATTGAAGACTGTGTAGATCGAATTTTTGAGATCCTTATCGAAGATTACTGATTATCAACTTAAAAAAATGAAGCTGTTGCAGCCTTGATTTTAATTCGAATGAAATTGATTAAATTTGAAATCAGCTTCTTAGAAATTCAAGCATAAAATACAAATTTTATCAACATAAAGACAAATATATAAAGCTGATTACCTCATAATCATTGAATACACTGAGATCAGTGCCATCTAAATCGAACCAGGAAAATTCCATGTTCCGGGTGAAAATGACGAAGGAAATGACATCGAAGAAACTGTTCAGAATTATGGTCATAGCATAGCTACGCCCGAATGGTGAAATAGTCGTAGCAGATAAAACCAATGGATCTGCATCATTGCAAAATGAAATAAAATAAATTCATATCGCTGCGAAATATCTATTGGATCGCTTCAAACACGCAACAAACTAGCTCAAAAACCAAGAAAGCAAGAAGAGAGTAATTTCCTTATTGGCATTTCGCAGTCAACAGCCAATAAGCATAAGCAAGACGGGCCGAACGCATGCAGGACACAATTTTCATAAATTACGTCTGTGCTTTCGGTGCAATTTGCATGCAAAAATCAATTTGCAGCGTCGATCACGCCCGCTTGCGGTGAATTGTAGCAACAGCCAACATAGTGCACGCCACATAAGGTGCCACGGGAAAAAAAGAATGCATCATGGTACCAACGCGGTAGGAGCACAGCGCATGATGCATTCGGACGCAATGATTACTCGGACACGAAGTGTTTCAACAAGAACAATGACGACTGACTGCTGCAAACAACTAAGCAACGGCAGCGCGAGGGACGAATGAACTGGAGGAAGACGAAGGCGTCGCCCGAACCGCAGAGCAATACGAAGCACAACAAACATACACATCACAGGACTGGACTGCTGGATGGATTGCAGGAAGGACCGTTAGACTGGCCGAACAACGAATTGTGCGCTGGAACGGCACCAGCACAGCACAAGAAGTCAGCGAAGACTGTTGCGTAATGGAGTACTTTATAAACGTATTTGTCTACTTTATATTGCGTTTCAATGGTTTCAAACAGTGGTGCACAATCTACGGAGGGTCGGTAAATTAATCATGTAAACAGAACTATACAAAAAGTGAAGCACCAATGCCAAATATAATCAATTTCATGTAAGTATAATTTACTGGAACAAAAAAGACGCAAAAATGCATCGTATTTATGAAAACTTATTTGAGGGTCGCCGAGAATTTTCTCGATAATGAAGGGAAAACTCACCATGACATTTTGTGCATCACTGGTTTAAGGGATGACCACAGTTCCTTTTATCCATTTCCTATTATCCAACATAACCTCAATCCCATGTAAAATGATAATGTTATTAACGTTATTAAAAACACTGAATTTGGTCCAATTTTTATAATAAAATACCGGAAAAACAAATCTATTATAAACCTTCGTGTCTTCCTTAGGGCGAAAATATAATACATATCGAAAGTTACGTGTCAACATAGATCCTCTCTGGAACGTATATCAATACTTTACATTAAAAATATAATATATTCACTTTTGGTGAATTCCATAAATACCAGTATTTTCTAAATAGGAGTGTTGCAGAAATTATTGCAATAAATTCAACAAAAAAATAAAATAAAGAAACGCTGGAGTCCTATAGTCGCAATGGACAGTTACCATGGCAGCACACTCCTTCATTCACTGATAGATGGCAGTGGTGACATAACCCCCAACTTTTTATTTCCTTCCTACTTCCTACAATGTAAAATATATTGCATAACGAATTTTTTCTTAAGATGTTGGACGGAAGAAAAAGAAGTCAATATGAATTTGTAGACAATTATAAGTTTGAACGGACATGAAAGCATCATTATTATCGCCACCCAAAGGCGAAATCTTCGAAGAATCAGCGTATCAACGATTATCATTGCTGTCAATTATTCAAAACAATTAACTATCAAAATAAGTATATTTTCCTGATTAAGCAACCTATAAGCAACCAATAAATAATTCTCTATAATAAAATGTTTTCCAAACTTAGATTCTTCGAATGTTACGAATTAAAAATGCGATCCTTAAAAAACTTAATATAAAATTTTATTGCACTTTTGTGCAATATGAAGACTGAAATCAAAATTTCATGACTGCATGCAAACCAAGAAATGAATCGTTATAAAAGAGCGGATTTGTCTCAATAAATGAGTAAGAAACCAACAAGAACCATGGTTGAACCGTTTCCAAGATTCAAAGTAACCAATCATAATAGGTAAAAAAATTGCTGTTGGCATGTAAATTAACAGGCGCCCAATAATCGTCAAACAGACCAATTGAATTCAAAATTTTGGAATTTATACAAAATACTATTGAAACTATAAGAATTAATGTGAAATGTTTTGATCATCTGTACATGCCTTATGGGCAAAATTGATATTAAATCAATTTGTGAGAAGGATACTTAAATGCATGTTTGTTAAATATTATTTCAGGATAATATTTGTTACATCTTTCGCAAATTACTTCATGATGCTATAATCAACAACCAAGAAAATATTTTTAAAGGACTTTAAAGGACTTGCCAAAAATATTTTTGGCTATGTTGATATAATTTATTAATATTTATTATTATTATAGTACTAAAAAAATTAATTAATAATATAATTATATAAAATTGATAAACCGTTACAAAAAAATAAAGAATAAATCATCGATAAGTAAACCTTGGGAGGCTTTATTTTCATTAGCAATTCACAATTTTAGAATAGGATTTGTTTAAAAAAAATTTGGCTTTTAAATAATGTAATCAGGTGTAAAGCTAGTTTTTTGTAGGTTTTAACAATTCTAATTAACTCAATAAGCACTAGTGCTTCTAGATTATTAATTGGTTGATCACCTGTCATGCGGGTTCACCTGGTACAGATTCATCATGACAGGAACGCTGTTGGAGGACATACTATGGATTTTTGATTCTTCTTCTGCTTGATTTAGGTGGCGCGGGACCCGAGACGTAATTAGATTTTGGGGCCGCCAATTTCGGGTCCGAGGCGCAAAACAATTTTAGAGCCCATTTGGGGCCCCCCAAGTCCATCATTTGATGTTATACGGGGAAATATTTCTGGATTTGGGGGGACTTTGGGCTGAGGGCCCCAGGCGCGCGCCTCCTGCACCTGTTTGTGCTTAGAAGTTAAATTAATTACAAATTAAACCTTTTGAATCAAAAAAGTCTTGCAATATGGTTGACTATTGCAAGATTTTTCAAATCTTCAAACCCAAATAGTTTTAGTGGCTGTACCAATCACTAGATAATTTTTCAAGCATTATCTAGAAGTTGGGAAACAACTAGGAGTTACAAGGACAAGTGATGTTAAACACTACTTTTTATACCCAGGGCAACGACTCCTTTGTTTTCAATTATACCCAGATACATGCAATGCATAATTGAATTATTTGCATTTTCGTTACAATACTGATTCAATTAAAACGGTAAAATATATAGCAAATCTGAAATATTTATTTCTTTATTTTTTCTCCTTCCTCTAATTAGTAATTTTACGAAAAAACGATGTTATCATTTAAACAATTAATCTAAATATACATATGTATAATAATCAAAATATAGTAGGTACCTACTACATTACTTCATCAAGAAGTAAGATTAAGTACTAAATGAAAACTATGTTTGTCCCAAATAAATCGTAAAAGTAGTAGATATAATTGAAATCACGTTAGACTAGAAGAAAAACGAGTTGTAACATATGAGGGCTTACCACGTGCACGCTGCTCGAAATGGTGTCCTGTTGCTTCTTGTCCTTGGGCTTATTCGGGCGCTTCGCCTTCGGCTCCAAATATCGCTGTTTCAGCAACTGTGTATCGTGATGATTTTGCTCGCATAGGCCGTTGAAGGACTGATCGAAACGTGGCATACACTCGTTCTGGCGTCGCCGGTACGTTTCGATTCGCCGACGTAATCTGCAGATGAAAAACGTTCTGCATTAGTAAATTACAATCAAAGTAAGATGATCATTTCTATATTTCAATTTCCTGAGATGTCCACTTATTCTAAGCGCACAAAATGGCTAGGGTCAAACGAGCAATATCTACACATTTGTTTTTATTCTAGGATAAAATTGATATCCAACACAGTGAAAGTAATCCAAACGTTTTCCCAAGTAAAATAATTCCAATTTGCTTCTTTTACATTTAGCGGTTCTTGCTTTGAACCGCCATGATATTAGCTATAAGTGTGAGAAATGCATAATTATAAATGAGTGATACACAAATTTCACGAGTTTATTATAGCATTTCGCACACGTGTAATATACGACACTTGATCTTACTGGAGAAAAGTTGATACAATGTTCCAAGAAGCAACAAAATCCAAAATTGCTTCCACAATTTTTGATATGGCATTTCAAATGCCACAATTAAATTATCAAAATTTTGTTTGAACTGGCACATTATGACCATATTTGCCAAATCTTAAATATTTGAAACCATAATAAGAAAAGCACTTTGTGAGATGTCATTCATTTATCTCACTTGCAGAAAAAAATTTATCCATTTCTCCCACTTGTAGAAAAATGCACGTCACTTATTTGACAAGTGAATAATATTCAATTTTAGTCACTAAAAACACACATAGGAAACACTTCATTATACGCTCTCGTAAGATAAATTATATTTAAAAACCATCAAAACTCAGTAGCAAATGAGTGAAATAAATGAATGTATAAATGATATTGTTGGAAACGTTTAGGTATTACGAGAGATGCCTCTTAAATCACTAGTGAAAAAAGATGATGTACATTAGGGCACCGGGCGCAAGAATTATGGTGAGCCTGCACGTAATTTCTTATGTTCTGCTTATCAAACACCTACAAGAACACCACAGATTAATGAAAGCCTGTGCGAAATGGATTTCTACCACTATCTACATAGTTGTTCTTTTGATACTATCTATTTGACTTGGTGAATTAGTATCAAAATTGCTTAATTTCGCACCAAGTTTTAAATGAACGAATCAAGAAATTTACTTACAATTAGCAAATGTGACTTAAGCATCTCTTGTTGTGCATTTAATCAAAACTAGTAATCCTATACAAGAATACGACTCGGAACTCAATAAGATAGGATTGGTTCCTTGAAAAATATTAAATCCCATAAATCAAGAACTAAAGAACTGCAAAGTTACTCTATTTGCTTCGAACAAACATTAGGTTATTTGTTGTGGTTGCTGATGGCAACTTGGCGCTCGCACTCATTATTTCATAAAGCAATTAGGTCACATGTAATTTGACTAACACACGAATACATCGAATCACATAACAACCGAATACCATAGAATCGCCAGCCGAATATAATGCGCAAGCGCGTGCACACTGACAACCTCATCCTTCCATGCTTTTAGATTGCACCAATCTCGTCGAGGATTCCTTCAGTCAGTAATGTATACGAATGATATCGTTTGATGTCGCTGAGGTATTTTTCAATCAAATTGCGAAATTTCGGAAGATCTCGCAACACGTAGTCTACAACATTGTATATATGTGTTTAGTTTCATTGTGTAAGTACGGAGTCGCCTAAGTTGGAAACGCATGCGCAAGAGGCGTTTGCGCAGCTAGAGACAATTAGTGCGTTTCAGATAAGTGAAGCTTTTATTGTAACTTATGGATCAGCATATTTCTCTCAGTCGTTCCATGCCTCCTCGATGATTATGCTGTTTAATAAGGAAGTGATATCATGACACTATACAGAGTGATAATAATGGTCTAGGATCATTATTGAAATAAAATCAAGTTATCTTTGTTTTTATCAATACGTTATTTATAAAATTCGAAAGCAGGTGCGGTCCAAGTGATGGTACTTCTAGTAGTTATGTTAAAAGGCAGTGGTTTCCAACCTGTGGAGCGCGACTCCCAAGGGGGGCATGCAGCTGTTTCCAAAAATAAATATCATTTTCGAATATAAATTCAAAAATCGGACAAACCAAACCTTCCGATTATCATTCTTAGAAAACAACTTGTATTTTGTATTTGAAATCTAATATATAAGTTGTACATACTTGGTGATGTGGACCTTTTTTTTGGTCTTCATCCACTTCTATCACAAGTGTGTCAATTTGTTGATCCTATTCAATTGAGGGACGCAACAACTTATTTTCTGTTTAAGGGGGCCGCAGGTACAAAAAGGTTGGAAACCACTGTTATTAAGTTTGGGTCTGAAAATACTGGAAACAGTAAGAAATGTACAGAATTTTTAATATCAATTAGCTAATTACTGTATACGTTCTCATCTAACCTTAATTATGTGAAAATTGCACAGATTTCAAATTTCTTGTAATCAATTTGTTCGCGCATTGGCTGAATCATAGTATTCTGGTTAAAAAGATATTGGCTATTTTGTTTTTTTACATATTTGGGATATAGCCAAAAATTGTGATACCGCTCTTTGCAGATAACCTCATAAAATCATGTAAAACATGTAAATTTCTAAGATAAGAAAGAGAAAACTTTTGCATAATTTTTGTGATTATCAACTTGCTTGATTATTACCTAAAATCAGTACCAAAAACTTTTTGATAATTATCAGTCGTAGCTGTATAAAATTTACACAAATCAATAGAAGACCACCTCATCAAAATTTGGACAATTGTCACCTATACCACATAAATCTCTGCTGACGTGATGCAATGAGTCTGAAAGGAATTTCAAATTCATATTTCCTTCGATCTCTCAAAAATAATAAGAACATTAGACAAATCTAGTAAAATCTACAGTATGGATAAATACAATCTTGTAAATGAGAATAGTTAAAGATGTCCAAACTGGTTCACATGAACAAGCAAATCTCGTACTCCTACGATAAATATGACAACAAGTATATCCGTTAATTTTATGTAGATTTGTAATGTGCATTATCCCGTTGCCAGGAAATCAGCCTTGTTCATCCCGTTTTCAACCCAATAATAAGTCTAATACGTCTTTTACGGGAAATTTGAAAATATCTAAATCGTGTCAGTGAAAATCCTTCCTAATAAGTTTACTTCGCTTTTATGAGTTCTGATACTAAATTGTCTATTGTCACTTTAATTAATAATGGTAATAATGGTTTAATACTAGCGATTTTTCACACACTCCATTATCAATGACAATAGCGCGAAACCCAAAACAACGTTATTTGTCACAAACCGTTAAACTTTATAAAATTTCTAAATTTCAGACAATTAATTGAAATTACAATTTTTCATACTCCATAGAAACGTGCCAATTCGTGACGTACAATCAAAGTTTCGTGAGATGGACTGTAACCTTACATTTTCTTCTCTCCGTCAGCCAAATAGAGGGCAGCACCCTCCCAAAGAAAATTTGAAACTAGCGTATGGACTGAATAACGCAATTAGATCGAAAACGTTGAATAAACGTTGATGAGTTGCACATTATGAATTTCTAAACATTAACAAATCACACATCCGCAACCAATTTGAGTCCTGGAGACGACATCGTAAGCGCGTGTCCGCTCAGTTCTCACTACACACTCATCCGCGTCGACGATTAAACAAACGTGATAAGTGTTGAACGCAATTCAGCAAAAATTCCAAGGAACACTCATTCGAGTTACATTGAACGTACTATTTTAATCATTCAGCAAAATATTTAGCCAGAATTTGATATTTCTCATTATTCCGTCCGCTTCGCTCCCACTTAAGTCACACGAGTGTGCGCAACTCGACGTGAGTACGGTACCAAGCAGAGTGCACACAATAAATGACGAAATAATCGAGGAAACTGTGCGGCAATTACGTCACAGGAGAGTAATTACTTTGCAGTTTGGCCGACAAGAAAATATGTCGTCATTGCGCTGCTAACTCTATTGTTGTTACGGTTGCTTTTTGGACGGCACAGCGCATTGCACGCGTTGCCGCGCTTGTTTTGCCCGCGAAGCTGTCGATGTTTGGTGCAAACAACAACTGCGTGTCTAACTGTATTCAACAATTCCAATGCTTGTGGCCGTGCGAGTTGGTATACCTTCCTTACTGACTAGCTTGTGCTTCGTTAGTTGACCGTAACGTAACATTGGATGGTATTACTCCAATTCTGTTCTACGAACGACACTTTTCAGTTCACGTTTTGTTGCTAACAATGTATGAGATTTACATTTTTGCAGATATACAAGAGTTCTAGCAATTTATGCGTGAAAATTGATCAAATCAAGAAAATTCTGTAACTAATGTTGACTTATATTCTCCAAATTATTGATTGAGGTAATTCTTAATTTACGTTTTGAACCGAAAATGTAGAAGAACACTGATTGAGTAATTATTACTAATATAAATTGCAATATGTATAGCATTAAATCGGTTCGCATTAATACAGAAATAGAAATTATTCTACGAACTGTTGAAAACTAATTGTTATATGTAACTACCATTCTAATAAAATGTTTATTTTTCCGTTCGTTTATTTCCGTGACATTTGCATCAACTATCTTATAGTAAATCTGGGCCATGATTTTTTATTGTGGTAGAAACAATTATCAAGAATTAAGTTATCACTACATGATAGACATATTAAATCTACCTTATAAAATTCCCAATACTTCCTGAAATACATCACCACTACAATTCTCTAAATTTGTGGTAGTCCCACCTTTGCATTAGCAGAATTTGATATGACGTCCAATTTCTCAAAACTTGTTTTCATTTCTTAATGTTTTTTTGCTTAGTTATTGCGCATGCGCTTGTGTGCTAATCGTACCTATACCATATGAATTTGTAATTACGTTTGTTGTGCGACAATCTTACGTCACATATACCCATTCGCAACATGTATGCGACATTGTTTATATAGAATAGGTTGGAATGGAAATAATTATTTTTCACGGTAATAGCAATTTACCACGAAAATCGTCCACAGAAATAACTGGTATAATTTGCACATATATTCAAATGTCGGAAGATGTTTTACTTAAATTAGCCCTACGTCTGAGAATATATATGAAATATATGTACTCACAAATGTTTTCTATTTTCTGATATTTATAGACTGATTTGCTTGTTATTGACACAATCATTTTGAATATCACCAAATTCCACAAGAAGCATTGGAAAAATACCATTTATAATATTTAACACTTACTTACATAGTCGACTAATAGGTTCCCTTCGAAATATAGTTTTCCAACCGTCCAACCAAAAAAATGCATGATTTATTGCTATTTAGCATCAATTTGCATGATAACAAGAACCTTGCCAAGACGACTCAATTCACCGATTTTTGTTAATATAAATTACTGAATTGCATGGTAATTAAAAAAAATATATAGACAGGTTTCAAAGGCATTTTCTTGGTAGATCTTGCAATCTAGATTGCCAAATTTTCCTGGGACAATTTTCCACAATATGTATTTTCTAACAATATTATATGATACAGTGTTTTTTTATAACGCTGAACATACCATGCTAATTCCATATCGCAAATACCAACTGTCATCAACGGACATAAGCATAACATTCTTTTCAGAAAGCTGACAACTTCGGTATTCTCCTTCTGTTGACACTCAAGTAAATAAAATTTAAAACAAATGAATGTTGCTCTCCAGAAATCCCTTGCAGAGTGTTACTAAATCACTAGTATTATCATTTCAGTACTTTCGACCGTAATGTAATCGATCCCCTTCAATTTAATTAAAAACTTTACAAAGAATGCAATTTTACGCAGACAACAACTTATGTGAAATTGTGTAAAAGCGGTGCCATCTAGGTAACTTATAGTGAACTACAATGCATTGAGGCGGTTTTTCTAAAATACATATTAATAAAAATCACAGAATGGATATTCAATGAAATGTTATAATCTCATTTTATTCAAATATTTGTCATCTTATACTTCAACTCAATTGTGATACGGAAAAATCCACTACATAAAATTAATTTTCTAATACACTTCAAATTTTTATTGAATTATATAAAAATTAACAAAATTTTCTATATTTATTGCATAAAATGGTCCCCAAACAAAATACGTGTAGTTTACTCCTCAAATTGGAGAATTGTATACATTTTAATTAACTTATTCACTTAGTTTATCATGGCATCACGCATACGTGTGATAAACAAGGTTTTATATTACCGGAGAAAAAATGGTGCAATTGTCCAAAAAGTCATAAAATTCAAAGTTGATATCAAAATCTTTCACATTATAACTATGTTTGCCTAAACATCAACCTATTTGAAACCTTAGTATAGAGCTCTTTATTTTATGAATTGTCATCCAATTTAGTGTTAGGTAAAATAAAAAATATTCGCTTTTCTCACTTGTTGAATAAAGACTCTTATTTGACATATGCATAATATTCAATTTTTGTAAAACAGTTACAGATATAGTAAGAGATAAAGTACATATTTAAGATTCTCCTGACCGGCTGTAAGAAGTCTTATAATTATAACGTGGTAGAAAATATTTCATTCCCTAAGGAATAAAGTACCGGAAACTGAAGTCAATAAATAAATTAAACAATAATTTTCATGACATCACAATGGTTAACACCTCATAAATGTCAACTTAAGACGTACGTCAGCAACAATTTAGTGTTGTGAATATAGCGAATGTCAAATACATAATTTGAAATTGTGGATTTATTTCGATAAACTCTACGTAATATCTTGATGGTCAGGAGAAAAATATTGTATGCACCTCAAAAATAAAGGACGGTTTGTACCCTGCTCTTACATAAAAATTAAAGCAGTTTGGCTTTCTTGAATGCTTCAGTTAGAAGCAGTTGAGAAGCAGTTATTGTCAAATTGAAAGCGGCTATTATAGTTTCGCTAACCATTTGAGAAATCAAACGCTTGTGCTTGTGCGCCAGGTGAAAAATATAGTCAAAATGGTAAGATTTAATGTTTATGGTCTTCCTTGCTATGAAAAGTTTGCTTCTCATTAATTAATTTTTATACGGTATTTAATTAGTGTTGTAATATTTTCAATTGTGTGCGAATTTCATATATTCCCGATAGAAACAATTACGAAATGTATAACTTTCAGCATTTGCAGTTATAACTCATATATACAATGTGTTTTCCTCTGACACGGAACTAATCTTACGTGTTATGAAGAGATTACCGTACTTGTCAAACTTTAAATTGAAGAAATTATTGTCATTAGAAGTGTGAAATTTGCATTCTTACATAGGTCACATCCTTAAACAAAACAAGGAATTGATTAATAATAATTGCAATTAGGCAATTAGCCACAAATGATAGATATGATCCCTGCTGTGTCCACCCCTGAACTATTCAAGAAATCCCCATTCCACTTTTAGTTGATGCCATACGTTAAAAAACATGGGAATAATTTGCTTATCACGAGATTACTACGAGAAAGCGAAACACTAGTGTAAAAATATAGTACGCCTGCCCTAGACTATTAGAAATTCCACAATTTTTCAAGTCGTCTTGAAACAATAAAATTGAATTGGAGCACGCTGAAGGAGAGATCGACATTTGAAAGTAAACAAACGCCAACAATTACAAATTGCATTTCAAATTTCAACGTCGATGGAACGACGTGCGCGCCAATCACTTCCACTGCGCTCTCTTCTTCGCGCTCTTCTCTCCACCACCATGGATGCGTTACATATAATCAAATGAAACGCATTGTTTCACTGGAGCGAAACGTCTCATTGAATAATTCCTCGTCTGCGCTATTGGCTCAAGACTATGCGAGTTCTATTTTTTATGCTGCGTGTTTCATCTTCGTCTACTTCTTGTTGCTGCTTATTGTTCATCATTTAATATCAAACTTTCTACTTTTTCTCCAAGCCTCCAAGTTCTGTCGATGTTAGGTGCCTTATTGACTTCACTAACGTACATTTTGAGCCTGACTTTCTTACTGTGACATTGCATGTTTAGGGTTTCCTTCTTATTTGCATCATTTGTATTTTTGAAATTTTAATAATGTATACATTGTTAATGAATAATGCTATAAAATCATACATTTTCTGAAATCTAAATTAATTTCGCGACCATATCAAATCGTTGAAAATAGCGGGTCATATAACTACAATTTATTAGGCAAACTATAGACACACTTTTGTACGTTTATTTATCAAATGTAAGCCATTTTGAATTAAGGGTGCATCTGAATGGACTTTGTTTCTTTCTTGACATAGAATAGATGAGGTTAGTTCATAGGCAAAGCCAAAAGATGATAGATACATCGTAATAGGTGCTCATATCTTCCATATCGGACTTCCGAACAAATAATCGAAATTTACCGAAATTAGACGAAATGCAAATAGATGTAGATGGCGCGGCAATCACAAATTCGTCACCATGACGACCGCTTGCAGCCAATAAACATAAGCCTTCAGCCAATCCGAGGTGACTTTGAGTAAGCCACACAATTTTAATGCTCCGTGGAGAAAATATTCAGACTATAGTCTCGTTTGGTTTGGTTAATTTACATTTGGCGCTCAAACATTGTCGACGACTATCGTTGGGTGTGTGTGCCGTGCTGAGCTGGATTGTCTCCATCGGCCGCAAGGCAGCAACACACCATTGAACAATGTCCAAACGCGTCCGTTCTACCTTCCTGCCTTCGATTCTACCTGAGCGCACAATATACGTATGAGGTATGAGTTTGCTCGCTCTCGCTGGTTATTGGGGGCCAACAACGAGTTTTGTTTTGGCGTTGTTTTGTTGCGTTTCTTGACTGTTTCAACGGCCGTTGCTCGACTGCCATCCAAGAAAATGATGACGAAGGCGACGCTGGACGATGTCAGTGATATGCATTATATTTGTGTAATATAGCTTGCTTTGCAATGCAAAGTGTCTTACTTCTAGGCCAACAAGTGCGGGCCAAAGAATGGTCACCCCAATCTGGTGGATTACAAACTCTCCAAAACCGAAAATGTGTTTCTGAAGATCGATTGCTACGAATGCAATACCTGAAATACGTAATGTACATGCAAATTTTGAACACTATTCAAATATTTCAAAATTTTACCTTCCAAAATATCATAAATATAAGAAACAAAATCAAAATCAACTCCACCATGAGAACGTAGAATGTTCCAGAAGACGATTGCCGTTTTGTATATTCGTCTTCGACAGGTAATAACAGGGTTAAATGCCGTCGAGCATCGGGTCCAAAAACTCCTACTACTACTGCCTTTCACTGCTGACCAAAGGTAAGGCAAGAAGAGTGCGTTGATGTGGGCACTGCACCAAATCTTTGCCCAGTTCTGCAGACAACTGCAACCGTTTCGGTTTCTTTTATTTTCATTTTTCTTCGATTTCGCTACAAGGTAAAACACCTTGTATTTATACCATGATGAACCCACAACAAGAAAAGAATTCCAGTGTTTGGTGTCCCTAAAATTGTGGAAATTTTATATTTACGAATTGTCTAATACGTTTATCACCACGAGATTTAAAAGAATTTCTAAACTTATTGTTATAATTTCCATACAATACAATCCCATGATTAAAATAAATATAACCTAAAATTAAGAAAATAGTAAAATCTGAGAAAATAAAGTTATTGTTAGATATTTGCGTATTTTAACACTTGTCAATCTAATTTAAAATAATGCGGTAACTCACTTTGTTAAGAATTATTAAAAAGAAACTTAGATATATCTACACCGTTGCCAAATCTTTAGGTAACATTTCAGAATTTAGATTTGTACACCTTTGAAACTTGGCTGCGTATAAAATTCGACGTAAAAAAGCACCCTCTCTTAGGGCTGGTGTTCCATTCAATTTGACTATACTCTATCCAAAAGCGGAAGTCCCATACATGTGACAATCAACACCATCGATTCAATAAAATCTATCACATTCAACAAATATATCTTAAATACATTGGTTATTAAAAACACATTCTTTAAATCTCCGAACCAAATTACAGAAACGACAACACTTCTCAACGTCTCGACTTGAATTTCATTCCTCTTAGAATACTTCCTTTGCTGAATTGAGTTTAGAAAATCAGTCGCAGCTTCAGCGTATACCAACACCAAACTATATCACGGCTACTGCTACTGCGAATGAGTGCCCAGACGAACGGAGTGAGAGAGAAAGTCGGATGTAGGGGTTAGTGAAGAAGAGATGAGATGCCACCAATACCTCGAATAAATCCATACAACACACGGGGCAGCGAACGGATTAAACAAGATTCCAATACTTTTTGCGCTGTTTGATTTCAGTAGCAGTGTTGCAATTTTTTAAGTAATCCTTTTGTCTTGAATTGTCAGTACCCAATTATCGTACATTTTTCCATCTTATTTAATTTTTCAAAAACTATTTAAGGATCATCCTCTCATTTCATATATTTATTACATGTATTAGATTAATTGCAATTTAATTTGCAATATTTGATTCATGAGTGTCTGTTAGTGCTTTTTGAATACTTTCAACGTTATCTGGCTCATTTATGATTAAATATTTCTCTTTAATCATCTAAACCTTGATGTTTACAAATATTGCGGCCGTATTTTCCAATTTTTAATTTTATGACAACGTTATGATTCCTTATTTCGCCTACATCTAAAAATAAATTAATTAGATTTTATATCATACTCCATCTATTATTCATTTGAATTTATCAAGTACTGAAATTATAAAATGTTAATACAAAACCAGTATGAATTAGAATATATAATTTTAGAAAAAAAAAACGCTTAAATGAAATTTTAAGATTCTGAAGCATAGCACGAAAAGCACCTGATACTTTCGACATTTAAGAAAGCACTGGAAATGTGTAACGCTGTACCTTATGGATTTATCCAACAGGGTGGCACGTATCCATGCACATACATTAGTCAATTCTAAGCGTACAAGCAGACCTGGCACCGGTGCCACCCCTCTCGGTTGGTTTTTCCAGATTCTCTAACGTCTTTCGATGCACGTACACCAGCATATTCAATATACTAACGCAGAATCATAACCACCTCGAAAATCCGCTCTGCGTCGCGCTCCCAACGAAATACGAGAGTAGGAACGAGACAGGTCACCTGAAGGTCAAATAAAAAATTTGACTTCTGACAACACAACAACCTAACCTCACTTCGCGTCGACAAGTGTAAACAATTCGCCAACGCATTCGACATTCGCTTCCCCAAAACATGGACCTAAAAATGCGTATTGCGATGTGTGTGGAAAGTTAGAAATAGATCTTGAAGCCACCCACCTGTCCACGACAGCCTGCCGCTTCGGGGGGATGACGTCGGGGTGCTGCAACGGCGACAAACCCTGCTGTTGGGGGGCCACAGGGGGCACGCCACCCTCAACACAACCCCCCTGGCCGGGGCCGCCTCGCTCCAGATTGAAATCCGTGCCCGGTTAGCAAAATCGGCCAGCGTGATGTATTTCTGCTGTTAAGGTCCATTCATAATGTGCTGCCGGTGTCGTTTCGGCTACACGCACTCTGCAGCAACCCTTGGACGTTCGGGCACAACACGACGCGGCACACACTGCAATGTTGTTTTGGTTTGCTGTTTATTTCATCAGGCCGGCCACACTATCATCAGTACACGCGCGCACTCGCACCAATTGATTGCTGTTTAATTTCTCCTCGGCAATTTTTCCACACAGCTCACTCACTACGCGACAGAAGCAATCGCGCGTCGCCGAATGCACACAGCGCACACGGTGCCCCGTTATGATTTGAACATGATGAATGTTTACACACAGTGTTCTACACCGTTGCGAGCACGACGCACAGCGAGCACAACGGCCGAATGAAACTGTTACTGGTCGGGCGAGACGCCAGAAACCTCGTGTGCGAGCGATTGTGCTGCTTCGACCGATGTCGTCGCTGATATGCAGACAGCGGCAGCGATCAACGAACGCCGCACTCACACCACAGATACAGCTTTCGCTGGCTGGTGATGCGACGCCAACCATTTTGTAGTCGGCGCTGACCTTGTGCTGCCATCTTACAACATTCAACGCAAGCACACAACTTACATTTATTTTATATAGGCAACACATTATACACCATTATTAATCTATCACTCCTTTATTTT
Source organism: Aleochara sp. GC000083 (assembly GCA_030264555.1). NCBI lineage: Eukaryota > Metazoa > Arthropoda > Insecta > Coleoptera > Staphylinidae > Aleochara > Aleochara sp. GC000083. Next base: position 22,491 of record JARJDZ010006809.1, read on the forward strand.
CCTTTAAATTGTTATACAATTCAACGATACGTTAAATCACCATTAAGAACTTAAATGAATTTTATTGGATATATTTAATTTCACACATAAACACATTGTGACAATGCAATACAATATTTTGCATTTTGTTATAAAATATAAAGTATACAATCAAATTATTCATTAACAAACAATTTAACCTATATTATATTCTTAAATTACATATTACCATAACATTGACTCCACGTGATAGGTCTTGGTTGTCGCCAGCCAGCCGCCTCCGAGTAACCATCATGCCTTCTCCGCCAATCGATAGTTTTGCCGAAAACTGTTGCTCAATGTGTACGCATGATTGCTGAAACTGTAAGGCATCCGGCCAGAACGCGATGCAATATAAAGATCGTCATCTTTCGTTAGCGATGGAAATTCGCGCATTTCCGACTTGCTCAAATCATTCGGCTCCCGCATTTGGTGGCGATGTTTGTACAGTTTTGTGCATGCTAAAATCGTGCTCAGCAGGACAGTGAACTCGACCAGCACGATGATCAAACCAATTCCGAGGAAAATGATGTATTGCTGCTTGAACCATTCTTCAAGGTGTGATACACATCCCTGAAAGTTTAAAAGTCATTAATGGAACAGTAAATTAATTAATAATATATTTCTGGTGCTAGGCAACCAAATACACTCATTTGTTACAAATCTTATAGTAAATTATAGTAAACTTAATGAACTTGAAACAAGACAACTGTACGTTCCAAATGTCCCGAGGAGGTTCGGATTTTCAGTCTTTGTTCCGGAATTCTTTGAAATTCGCAAATTTAAAATAAAATAACAAGTATAAGTATAACCTCAGTGTGACGGTAACCCTGTTGTCTTTGTGTTTCCAAAGCTTGGCAGAGCGTTGCATTCACTGGATGTGGATCAAGATAAGAGGTTGGCTGCTGATAATTGTCCAATTTACAGCAAGTCAATGGTACTGCCAAACTGGGGCCCAACGCTTGCAACCGCCACAAGGAGGTGTCATACTCCACCGCTGATTTAATTCCACAGCAGCTAAACTGGAATGTATAGCAAAAATTTAATCAGAAATACATAATTATTAGATTTCTTGAATGTTAACAAATAGATGTAAATATTCACTGTGCAAAGGATAGCTGATTCAGTATTACTTTTGTACTAATTGAAGATAGCAAATATTGAACCGATGTACAATGTGTTGCATATTGTTATTATGGTGAAATAATCAATAATTCAGTGAAATTTTGTTCGTGACCCCATATCTCATCGCTGCTCAAGATGACTCAAGATTTTCCAACAATTCAATCCCACAATTGAAATATACTATATTCATGACGTTGATCATAAGGAAGCTGATAAGTAATAACATACTTGATATACCTATTTTGCATATTTCAGCATATTTTTCATGATTAGTTCTGGTCAACTGTTTAATTTTCACTATTTTGAATACGCTTCAAGACATTGTATAAATAACAAGACATCTCTTTTATAACGTTAAAATCTATTACAAAAAAAACCAAATATCATGAGTACAACATCTATCATGAGTACAGCAAAGAGATGACACATGCAGATTTGTTCTTCGTTTGCTAAAGTAAAAGTTCATCGACTTATCTCTCAAATGTTTCAACATTTGATGAATATTAAAACTCTATTACTTACTGTTCCGGATGAGGCAAAATTGTTATGTTTATAATTGCTAAAAGATAATAAATGAAAGCAATTTTTATTGCACTGATTCTTCATCGTTTTAAAAATTAATTCTATTTGAGAATAGCAGTTCATCACAGTCCGAAATACATATAATTCGCAAATGAATTCTTCTTGAAAATGAAAAGTTTGCATCATTTCATCGCTTGGCCTCGCCAGCCCATAGGGCCCCCAAATTCAGAAATCTTTCCCCGTATATTTGGGCTCCAAAATTCAGTTGCGCCATGAACCCGAAGCTGGCAGCCCCAAAATCCAATTGCACCTCGGGCCCCGCTCCTCCTAAGTCCGCCACTGGATGTAAGCATAATATTAGCGTTTGCACAGAGGAATTTAAGCTTAGGCTTTTAGCTAATTGTAAGATATACTTAAATATTAAGTAGAGCTTTTCTTTGCTTTGTGTTGCACCATAACCTTCCTCAGCCAACTATTTTATGTGCAAATTATGTTCTCGGTGCAAACGGCCCTTATAGTTTCACAATTACCGGAACTTAATGTTGGTGACCGTGTTGTATCGTCTGTGGTGCTGTTGGCAATTTATTTTGCAACATCTATTGTAAATTGTAAACGATATACAAATACTGGGTATTGCGACCTCTGCAGGTAGAATACAGTAGAGATTGAATGAATTTGCTAAACTTGCTACCTGGCCAATCGAAATGATGTTGCAAAGACGTGTTCAGTGCAAAGTTGCATCATTTGCACGGTAAACGCGTTTGCAACGAAGTTGCGAACAATGTTGCACGTCTAGGACCTACTTATAGCCAGCTTTACAACTTTGGGTTTTGGGCGCGGTGATATATAATATGTGACTTTTTGATAAACATGTGTATCGTAATTCGTAATTGCAACCATAAGGTTCTTACAGAAGAAAACTTTAGCAAAATTGCCCGGAAAAGTCATAAAACTCGAAAAATCGTAAAATCGTTAAATTCCGAAAAAGCACGTAATTTCGCCCGACCGGGTGTTAGAAGGCTTATATCATGGTAGAAAATCGGTAAATAATATGCTACTTAATTCTCTGGGGAATAAAGTACCGAAAACGGAAATCAATAAATGAATTAAACAAATGTCAACTTATGACTGCGGCAAGAATAATTTGAAGTTACGATTGTAGCTAATGACAAGTTTACAATCTGAAATTGTGAATTTATTTCGATGAACTATACTAATTGTAAGCTATATATTAAGCATGGTTTGTACCGTCAACTAAAAATGGTTATTACTTATAATTTCGGGAACAAAACGTCACCTAATTCTCTTAATTATCTCTGCATAAATAGCTATTATGTTGATGCCAGCTTGTGGTTTTTAATATCCACCGCCAACTTGAGTTGATTTTGAACAGCACATTATCAATCTCAATTTCATAACTGTACGTTGGCCATGACTGTGCGTTTGACAAGTATCCTTTCGCATTGTCAATTTCTATTGAGCAATTGGAAATTGATTCCAGTTTGGTGAGTTATCCTTAACTTTTTAAGAGAATTTTCATTGAATACGATTAGCCTATTTCATCTTTGTTGTATTTTACGGAATTATTTGCTTAGACGACTTATACATGTCGTGCAATAATTAGTCGAAATGTCCATAATAATCCAACGCAAGAGAAACGTGCAGAAGAAATTGAACGATGATGTGTCCATACTGTACGGATTTGCATCACATAATCGTCATATTGAATCAAATGCTTTAAGTCATCCCGAACACGAAATTGTCGTTTTTGGGAGGACGAATATGAAAGTCGCGTTGCTATACATATACTCCAGTTGCCACTGAATTCTCAAGACAACTCCTGGCGCTCGTGATGATGAAATTCCAGATTGATGTCTGTAAACTCTAAAATTGTGCAAAGATACAAGGCTGTCCTCCTAGAAACTGATGAACAATGTGATTCAAGCGACAATTATCCAGGGCAAATTCAAAGGATTGTAAGTGCTTATCACAAGCTTTCCAATTATTTTAAATGACCTTCCATTTCAATTCAAGCGCGATTCAGTTCCTCATTTGATTGATTTTTGCAATGACAAATAATAAATAGTAAGGTCAATCATTGAAACTCTGTTTTTCACACATTCAGCTGTATTTTTGCCTGTTTGCAATCAGAAGAAATAAATCGAAATAATAGATAATATTATAAGTGTGAGAAATGCAAAATTATAAATGAGTGATACACAAATTTCACGAGTTTATTATAGCATTTCGCATACGTATAATATACGACATTTTATCTTACTGGAGAAAAATTGATCAATGTTCCAAATTAGCAAAAAAATTCCAAAATTACTTCCACAATTTTTGGTATGACATTTCAAATGTTACAATTAAATCGTCAGAATTTCGTTTGAGCTGGCACATTATGATTATATTTGCTATACCTTATAATCTTGGTACCTTAGTAACAATAGCACTTTATTTTGTGAGATGTCATTCATTTCTCCCATGTGTAGAAACAAAAAGGTATTCATTTTTTCCACTTGTAAAAAAATGTACGTCACTGATTTGACAAGTGAAAAATATTCAATTTTTGTCACTAAAAATACGCATAGGAAATGCAATATTATACGCTCCAGTAAGATAAAATATTATTTTTCATAGCACCCTCTATTAATTTTAGTATTTGATTTGTTTTCCGGTTGTGGTTTATTGGATAGCGTCGATGTAATCTAAAATATCGCATTATAGGGGACTTTATTTTATTAAAATGATTTCTTCGATAAAGTTTGCTTTGAATTTGTGTCGTCACTTTTTAGCTAGACTTGACGCCCACTAACACATACTGACTATTGGTTCGCCAAAGAAAAATTGTTAGTCAAGTGTTCCTTTGCCCGAAATGCAAAGAATTTGTTTATGAACGAAGTCATTCAGCATGATAGTAGAAGGCTATTTTCACATTGTATAATATTTTTCCCTATGTTTCCGCGTTATTTAACATCCTGCATAAGAAGTGCTATGATAAAATTTCATAGATTTGAAAATTTAAGTGGCAAATCCTAACAAATTGACATAAGCCACGAGGCTGAAGCCTCGATGTGAAGGTGATAGAACGATTGCTACCCGATACCGAATGGCTGGGGTTCGAGGTTCGAGAAGCGACGGCGCACTTACCGACGCCTGCACCAAATCGATAGCGGCTGTGAACTGCTCCTGGCCGGCGGCGCCGTAATTGCGCTGCATGGCCTTGATCAACTCGTCGGCGACGACGCCCAGCCCCAAGCACTGCGGCCAGATCCATGCGACGACGTACACGGCGCACTCGCCGACCAAGACCATCAGAATGGATACGAAGTACTGAAACATTTTACATCATTCCTCAGTGGACACGCCATTCAGCTGCTGTTTGGAACTTACGAATGTGAGCATGCAATAGCTGTACAGACATGACGCCCAGCATCCCAGCACACCAGCGAGCGCCAGGAGCAAGCCGACGACGGCGAAGCCCAGCGCCAAGTAGTAGAGCAGCGGATGTGGCAGGGTGGTTAGCGGTCCTTGGCTGAGGAGGCGCGAAAGTAGGACGCGTCCAGGGTCCAGCAGGATAATGACGCCGCCCACAATCAACGTACATCCGCATGCCTGCAATTAATTGTGTTATGAGTCGCTAGGTTCGGTCGATGAGTACATTTCGCATGAGTGTAAATGATTTGATGATAATAAGCCATGACATAAGATATGTGTATTTAAGGGGTTTCATGGATTTCAGAGTTTCCAAAAATCAATTTTTATTGTTGCTTCAAGAATATTATCCGAAATTTTCATGTCGATCCGAATAAAAGTTTTTTAAAGCGCATTTAAAGCCCAGGAAAGTTATACGAGGTATACGTAGGGTGACCAACCGTCCCTGATTTTGCGGGACAGTCCCGGATTTTAGATCTACGTCCCGCATGTAATTGTGTCCCGCGAATGTCCCGGATTTTATTATTTATTCAAATACTATAAGGTTTTTCATTATTTTCCGACGTTTTGCATTGTCAACAATATAAATATAATGATTTCATGGCCAATGGATTTGCCTACTTACAAGGGACTATCTCCAACACGTAAATTCAAATTGCAAAACTACTCTGCACATTGAAATAATGAGAATTTTCGGCGGTGATTCTGAAATACGGGTTACTACCTGACAAATGTCCCGGATTTGCTGCTGGGAAAAATGGTCACCCTAGGTATACGTGATACTCAAACGCGTTTTTCTCAAAAATGTTTTCATTCTAGAAAACTACTCAGTCTATCTTGAGTCTTCGTAGTACAAATTGGGTAATTTTCCAGATGAGCGTGAGAGATCATCATATCAGTAACATTCAGGGATAGAGATTTGTTGATTTGATGTTGAAAAAATCGAATGATAGCACAACAATTTAGAAATAGAGGGCAATTGTTAGAGTTGCCTTAGATATTTAGACAATTTTCACTACACACCGTTTGTTGGTGGACTAATAAAAAATCGAACTTTTGTTTATAGCACAAAAACAAAAAACGATAGACAATTTTTGAAAACGGCAATCAATTCATCTCAAAATAAGACGTCCTATTTAGTTTTTTTCGTATCTGTTACCATTTCTCAGATTCCCTATTAAAACATCAAAATTAGTCCACCCTGTACGTTACAAATGATGATCGGAGCGAGCAGAATTTCCGCTTTAACATAATTAATTGACAATTTTTAATGTTTGATAGCTTTGCATGTTTGATTGCTTTGCAATTATAAAAAATAATTTGTGCTTAATTTAACTATATTTCATACAGCTCCCATAAAGTATTCACTTCTGTCGTGTGGTCTTAAGCACACACCGTGAATTTTTCCTGTAATAGATATTCTGAGATATTCGCGGACGCACCTTTTTTACAATTTTGATTATTTTCCTTGAAAAAATGTACTTGTATATCTTTGTGAATTGTATATCTTTAAGTAAGTGAAAAATTTGAATAAATTATTTTATTATTTTATTTATATTTATATTATATATTGTAAGTTTACTTTTCCCTGATTAAACCCATTTAACCCCTTAGACGAAATACTTCTACTTACTCCAATTCCAACAAGCATCATGTCGTAAGATTTCTAATTCTCAGTCGGGGAAAACTTTATTTTGCAGGTTATAACTGAATTTTCTAAAATCTATTATGTAGCTACACTGTAAATAATTATTTAAAATTATCGAATTTTTCTAAATCGATTAATTGATAAGATGCACTTATGACGTGTAATAATGGGATTATATTAATTCAATAACTACAACCACACTTTTCATAATTAGGGATTTAGTCGTATGGAGGAATAGAGTTGGCCAAAATTAATGATTATTACAAGAAGTATCCCTGTTTATTTCGCCCACCCTGTATTTGTATTTTTGATAATTTTTAATCTTTGTTATACAGCAAACTAATATGACACGTAATGCAAGAAATCAAATTAGGGTTTCTCTATATTTCGAATGGTTTAATAATATATGTATAGAGTGTTCCATTAAAAAAAAGGCAACTTTGGTCCGCACTTTTTTGTGTATTGTCTAAAAAATTAAGGATATAAAGCAGGTGGTCGCGATATACCGGGTGGACTGTTTAAAACGGCACATAGATAATCCGAAGTTCCGTAAGTTTCCCTATGTTCCGTTTTAAACAGTCCACCCGGTATAAATTGGTGATTTAATTAATGTCAAACTTAATTATTTGATAAATTGGATAAATTCCACCAAAGCTTACTCATAAGAGGGTTTGACAAAGAAGTTTGACTCTTTCAATCATGATATTTGAAGCATTTCATTGTTTCTACCGAACTGTACGATATCTCCTTTCTACATGATGCAAACACTGCAGAAATGTTTGCAAGAAGATTACTTTGCTTAATTTAATTTAAAAAATGCCTTATAGAAATCTCACAAATATTTCCTTGTTAAATTTTTATCCACTTTTATACGTACAATGATATATTTATCAGTGCATTATTGCAGAGTGAGTGAGTGAGACACCGTGAGAATCAACGAAGAGTGAAGAAACAAGTTTGAGTCGGTTCGCTTGGTTCCTCACTTTATCAAACAAGTTCCTTCTGATTTCTGGGACGTATTTAAAAATTTTGTTTTGCAACGATTTCTGCTAGACCATCAGATCTAGTAATATATCTAGTAATATAAATGTACAAATGCTAATATTATAAAAGTCAGATACAAAATGATGAAATAAAAATATTTTTATTTTAATACATTCCTGTCTCCGCAAAAGCTTACTGTAGGAGCGACATCTGTGAGTGATCTTCTCGCAATGTACTCTTATGAGCAAGTATTAAATTACATTTTATTGAAAATGTATAAATGTTTATAACAATTGCCATAGGTAATAATAAAGCTAACGTTATTTTGCACCAAAATGATAAGTTTGAAAATATTTGAAAAATTGATTCATTTTTTATTTAAAGTTAAAATTATTACCTCTCTAAAGCATCCAATATAAAAATCTTGCTTATATACATCAGCTTTCATGCGGTAATCAGGGGTCCACGGTTGCTCAGGGTACCCGACAGATAATGAAACTCGATTAATTTCGTAGTAACGTAAACGATAACGGAGTGAAAGTCTCCAGACACGATGTCAAATCTACTGTAGCAGCCACTAGGTCCCTCTTTTACCAATGACATTTTTTGCTGAAAACTATTATACGAAATTACCTCTTCTTATGGAATTATTTGTTGTTACAAATATTTCCTAATTTATTATGTTATATATCAATCAACAGTTGTATTCACTGTATTTATTTTCAATGCTTAACATTTTTAATTTCAAGAGGGGAAACTAAATTATATGTATTTTTTTTAATTTTCGGTTTATTTTAATAATTAATAATTAAAAAATACATACGAAGAATGAAAGACAAGTTTTTTATCTTACCGGAGCATTTTACCCAGTATACATATACATTATAGTGTTACTAAATGAATAAAATTTAATATTATTCTCATGTGAAATAAGCGATATATTTTATTCTACAAGTGCGAAAAATGAATGCCTTTTATTTTATTCAAAACTAAACTGGATGACAACTATGGTAGTCACTAAGGTTTGAAATAATTGTGCTTTAAAAACAATGGTCATAATTATTATTTGTGACCATTTGACATGTTATATCAGATTTTGTGGCAACAATTTTAGATTATGTGACTTCTTAAACATTGTATCAATTGTTTAGGGTATGCAAGGTAAGCATACCATTATACTCTTTGTTTTTCAATCATTTATAATTTGATATATTCCCAGTTATAATATAATCTAATAATGTTGCTTAAACCTAATAATATACACGTGACTAATATTGAATTTGCAAGTGAAATTAGTAATGCAGCTTATTTTACAAGTGAGACTAAAGAATTAACTTTATTTACATGTGAAATAAAGTACCGGTTACTAACGGTATAAATTAATGTATTAATCATTTTTATGCCATTATTTCATTATGTATTATTTACATTTGATTTTTGAAATCAGGAATTAATGCTAAAGTAATTTTGCAAAATTTCAGTAACTATTAAAGTAGATCTTTACTTCTGCTCTTGCAAATGTTGAAATTTGAATCTTCCGATAAGTACGGGTGGTCAATCGTGAATTTCATCTAGTTAAAATGATAACATTTGATCAGTCTGGAAAGTAGCATCAGCAAAAAATGAAGAAAACATTCTAATAGATTTTAAACAGCTGATTAAAAAAATGATGGTGCTTAAACAAAAGGCAGTGTTTATCAATAGAAAATGGCCTTACCAACAGTAAAAAATTAAAGAAAGCTAGTATAGCTTTACTACCGCCGAGAGAGACCATTCTTCAGTAGAATTTTATTGTTCCTGTTGTTGAACACCAAACAAACTATAATTGTAATTCCATTCCACTTAACTGGTTAATTTTATAAACTTTCCAGCACTTTTTAATAATCAATATGCAATTATCACATACTATTTAAAGAAATTACTTGTAGAGAATCTACTTAATAATCTTTGAATAATTATTTATCGAACTGATAAAACTTAGCATTATCACTTGATGCACACGTTTGAGTACCTTCATGATCATTACTTCAACTTATTCGCAGCAACAAATAATTCACAAATAGATCACTGATACTAATACATTATTATATCATCAATTGTCCTGTGAATTTATAGAACTCAAAGTGTATAACTTTATTTACACATTCACATCACGTCTTAGAGTTGATTAACGTTGATTTGAAACAAATTCACTTTATTGCATTTTGAAAACCTGTGTTTGGTGCTTTATTCAACTTTATCGTGCTTTTTGAGGTGATTCATTGATGTGAGTGCGCGCGTTCAGATTATGTGTGCTCAACTAAAAACTAATTCCACTGTGCATGGGCCGCGATGCTGTTGCTGGTTATCCATCCGACGCACGCCGACGACAGGAAGGAAATCGTAATTAGCAGAGCATGAAGAATCGTACACATGAGTACATGACGTCGATGGGAGCATTCAATTTTTATTTTGCGTACCTCATGGGCGTCAAGTGCATCCACATTAATTTGGGCTTCGCCCAATTTCGGAACCAGTTTCGATGCCATAAGGACAATTACTGACTGCAAGTATTACGCCCACTAATCAATTGATGTTTGTTGTTTCATTGCAGGTTAAAGTCTCTCCATTGCATGATAGATGTTATAATAGGCAATTGTTTGTTACCTGTCTGCAAGCGGGATTATTGGATATAATGTATGCTGTTTATTGATAGTTATGTCGGCAGAGAGAGAGAACTTGCCAAAACGGAAGTCGTTACGCACTGACGACCTGCCGATCCAAGTGCCTCCTGTTGAACTATTGTTTATATGCCTCGACTATGCACGTTCACTACAGTTTCATATGTGCAGGATGTAAAGATTGGGCTTAAATTGCAATCAATCCGTTAAGAAATATTACCCAAGAGAATCAAAGTCAGTCGAGAAAGAAACAACGGTGTTCTGTGCGTGATACTGTCAGAGTAAGCAACCAATTGAACGTTGAGTATTGTGTGTTGTATACATCTTCATAAAAGTCGTATAAATGTGGCAACTCCTTACAATTAGTTATCTACGCTATTTTTAGATAATGATTGCATCGTATCTTCATCTAGGAAAATTAAATAAATTGTTTAATAACCTGAACAAAAATAATAAATCCTTTTCTGACAATTAGCTTTGGAAACCTTTTAGCTTATTGTTAGTAGCTTTCCATTCACTTTAGGAAGAGATAAATAAATGCATGAATTCTGATGAATATTATGCACTGAGACGAGCCAACGAAGGATGGTGCAGAGGTCGCCACCAGACGACTGACTCAGAAGAAGGAGAATTCTATCCATGAAAACGAGAAATGTTTAGGAATCGAAGAGAACTGAAATAACTCTTCGTATTCTCTATATTCCATATCATCTCAAGCCTCAATTTTCTCGATTCTGCTAGTGCTAGTGTTCTGCTAACCTAACCAATTAGGATATCTGTTTTAAACCAGTCTGTCAGTTGTTAGTAGAATCAAAAACAATTAATTGATGGAGCAACCGAACCCAATGTTAACATTTATATGGTTAACGAAACTGCAGCCGATCAAGCGACTGGGGTGCAGAAGCTTAACGGTAGGGTACCCATGCATTTTGTCTATAATACAAGCAGTTTTCAAAATCATTTTTAAGGCATTTCAAAAAAGTTTATCTTTTTCAATTTTTCATATGTTACGCAAGAAGGTAT
>JARJDZ010006811.1:0-24106 GCA_030264555.1 Aleochara sp. GC000083
CAGCACCACAGAGCAAGAGGCACTCGCTATAGTATACGCCGTGGAGAAGTTCCGCGGCTACATCGAAAACGCGTCCGTGCTGGTACCCACGGACCACCAACCACTACGTTGGCTAATGGCGTTGCGCTCGCCGAGCGGCCGACTTGCCAGATGGGCCCTAACGCTACAAGCTTATTTGGACGCACATACCAGGGCAAACTATAAGGACATTATTTATTCATTAATATTGTATATTAATTAATACCATATTTCTTTTAATTTTAAAACTCCACTTTTGTTGCCTCATTTGCTCATCCACTTTACTTAAACTNGGCACATATTCGCGAATTAGGTACATGTTGGAGCTCTTGATGATCTCTCCGGGTTATATTACTTATAACAGCTGTTATATACATGTTCTATCTGAGATATGTATCTGTGTTTAGTGGGAAGAGACTGCTGCAGAGTGCCCATGCTGCTTGGATATGATTTCCATATGTCACTGGCAGGTTGAAGTTCACTATATTTACAGAGCAGACTCAAACAAAGCATGGAAGATTCTAAAATAAGAAAAATTATGAATTATGATACTTTATAAGATATTATACTGCTGCAAAGTGCCCATACCGCTTGGATATGATATCCATATGTCGATGTCGATGTAGATTGAAGTTCACCATATTTGTCGAACGAAGATAACATGGAAGATTCTAAAATAAGAAAAATAATTACACACATTATAACATATTGTATTTATTGAAATAAATTGTTAAACAATACCTCAAGATACTGCTGCAGAAACCGATACCACCACGATCGAGACGGGCTGCGCTGCCACAACGTAGCCTCCAAACTCAACAGAACATTAAATAAATTTCAGACATTGATTACTTCACGCACCATGACAATTTCGGCAGGAATAATGCATTTCTGGCACTCCACAGTTAGCATAGTTGGGGCACGTATATCGGCAGCTGAAATTCGGTCGAGTTGGCCTTCTGGTTGTTCTGTGGTTGAGCTTTATCCGAATTAGAGCGTGGCAAGGGCACTTACCGATCCATTCGTTTATTGCGGCATGCAATACACTTATTCGGCTCCTTGCCCGCTGCTCATCGAAATCTCACGTCTCTACGACTCTACGTCGCCGAAGAGTGGTCGGACGAAACCGCCGAGTTAACGCCAACAGGAAACGTGTTCAACGGTGATCGCCAGGACGCCAAAGAAAATAGCGCTGAATGGGGTTTATCGACGTGCCGTGGAAGATGAGTTACCACTTCCTAGGAACGCCCGGCCAACATACATTATAAAATTGTATTTATTGAAATAGGTTGTTAAACTATACCTTAAGAAACTGCTGAGGCAGCCCATACTTCTTAGAGATGTATTTAGACAAGTTGGTTTGTTGGCTCCTTGTGTAGGAACCAAAAATATGGCTAGCAGTCAGCATGTTAAAAGACAGTTGCAGGAGCTCCAACGGCTTGGATATGCTTTGTAAATATTCCTGGCACCATCAATCTTATCAATTTGGTGATGTCCATTGTGAGTTCAGGTCCCTCCAACTTGAGCTTGCACATGAAGATTTTCTACTTATTAATTGTTGCACAAAGTTTCAGTAACAAGATCTTATTGTAATTAATGCAGTGAAAACCTCAACAATAAATAAAGACTATAATAAGAAATACAATTAGATGTTCATTTACCTGTCGCACTTACAGGAATATCTATATGAGACCACTAGAATCTTCATTAAACCATCTATGTTACCTCCAAAATGTGGCAGACCCAAAATACTTGATGGTTCTCTGACAAGAAATATAATGAAAACTTCATTCACTTATTTACTACGATTAAAACATGCAGCACAAATTTTGGCGAGTGAACAAACCAGAGAAAATGGCGTGTCTGATGGCGTGCTCTATAATGCGATAGTTTCAATTAACGAGGTATTACTGTATTATTGACAGAGGGAGTAAAGTACCTCTTTATTCCCGCGGTTTGAAATTTGCTATGTGTGGTCATAAATCCAGCCTCCAACTATACATTGCAGGGAATTGGGTTAATGTGCGATTTTACTTCCGAAAATATTTCGACCAAGAAAATAATCAAACCTCACAGGGTAAAGAAAACATGAAAGAATCTGCAGAATTAGATTTTTAATCTAATTTTAAGGAAATACAAATGGAAAAAGAGCTACAACAGAAGACACCCACAGCTATAAGTTGACCAAGACCTTACATGAGTAAAGAGTGCACTAATCAAAAGTATATAAAACTTCTGCAGAAATATGTATCAGAGATAAGCATTGTCTCTGCATGTATCATCAACTTGAATGTGTGAACAATAAAATTGAACATATTTAAAGAATATTAAAATAGGATAAAGTACTAATATTATCTTTAATAGAGGGTAATCTTTTATTTTCCCTTGATGTGTTAACCATTGAATTTTCTCCAAGCAGCATTCAGTGCACCCACACCTTCATCAGGGAGATTATTTTAATCAGTTAAAAACAACAAATAATATATATATTATAACTAAAAACCTAATAGAAAGCCTGGGTTTACTAAAAGTAACTTTATTTCCTTTTACATTGTTAATTTGTTGGACAACCAACTGGGTTTTCCAAAATCAAAACCTTACCACTTAAATTCTTTACTTTACAAAATGGCTCCTTGCTATTTTTCATCTTGGTGCTTAATTCGCCACGTGTGATAAATATGGTATTGCCACTCAATTTCAATAAGTTGGTAATTGATTTTCCAGTTTCATCATACAAGGTAAAATTATATGGTATACCAAACAATGTGCACACTTCACTAATAAATCCTTCTGTAGTGAGTTGTTGTTTTGTTGAGTTCTCCAATAAGACCAATCCTTTGGTTCCGGTTTTGCCAAATCTTGGAGTAATACCAACCAGTTCAACATTCACCCATTTACATGTTGGTACCACAAAATTAGACTCACGCGTAAGCCACACATGAAGAATACATTCCTTCAGCTTCTGTGTTTCCTCCATAATGAGATGATTATGGGATTTCATTTCTACTTGCAGCTTGAATGATGCTTTAATAGCTTCTTCAATATAGGTCTTGTACTCCTTTGCAATGCGAGCCAACTCACCATCAGTCGTATAGAAAACAGTTATTTCATCTGTTGGCACCAAATGCGCCTTCTTGCGCAACTTTTGAATACGATTGATGATTTCGCGAGCGGTACCTTCGTCTTGCATACTTTGATCGGGCGTCACATCCAACAGAACAAGAACGTCGTTGTCGCTATGTACCTCGTACTTGCTGGAAGCTACATCGTCGGATTTAAATATAAGACGAACTTCATCTATGGCAATTCTATGATTGCATATTTCACGATAACCTTTCGTAATCATTTCGTTGATTTCTTTGTCTCCTAAAGCTTTAATTGCCGCAGTAACCGCCTTGAAATCATTCTTGAGACGCAGCCCAAGAGTCTTATGATCTGGTTCTGCCCTTAGAGTAACGCCATATTTACTCTTGTCGGTTGTTGTTGTAAGTTTTCGAACGTTAAGTTCGCTCAGGACGTATTCCTGTAAGGCGATGACATCCTCGATGTATCTAGGATCTTGATGGATTACAACTACCTCTGGCAGTGGGTATTTAATGGGAATTGTCTTTCTATCACGAAGGACACGTCCGAGCTCAATGACGCTCTGCATGCGAGCTGCAGCACGTTCAATGTCTGCTTGGATGAGCGTCTCATTCGGTGTTGGTAGCATGAGATAGTGGACACTGTCCACTTCATTTTCGGTCAGTTTTTTCAAATATTGATACATGTTGTCCGCCAAGAAGGGTGCAAATGGGGCCATCATTTTGACGATATTGAAGAGCACATTGAAGAGTGTTAAAAGAGCTTGACGACAATCTTCGGAACCTCCTTCGCCCTTCAAACGCTTACGATTCATGCGTACGTACCAATTGGTTAAGTAATCAATGTATTTGGTCAATCTTGGAACAACTGTGTACAAGTGGTATAAGGCCATTTCCTTCCGGACGTAATCGAGAAGTGATTGTGTAAAAGAAAGGATCCATTTATCCATGATGTTATCAGTTTTCATGTCAGCTTCAGCATATCTAAAGGGTACTTTGTTTTCAACAACGTACGACTCGACATTTTGGAGCAGGAATCTAAATGCATTATACCAAGGCAAGAATACATCCTTGATAATATCCCGCACGCCTTCTTCCTTGAAGCGCAAATTTTCGGCGCGTACTACAGGCGAGTTAATTAAATACAGCCTAAGAGCGTCAGCTCCGTACTTATGAACAACTTCCATTGGATCTGGATAGTTCTTCTTACGTTTCGACATCTTCTGTCCGTCACTGGCTAGCACCAAGCCGTTAGCAATTAAATTCTTAAATGGAGCTTTACCAAAAAGGCAAGTGGAAACAACTAATAAGGTGTAAAACCATCCACGTGTTTGATCAATGCCTTCAGCGATGAAATCAGCAGGGAAAGCTTCTTCTAACTCCTTTGCGTTTTCGAATGGATAATGCAATTGGGCGTAGGGCATTGATCCAGATTCAAACCAACAGTCAAAGACTTCAGGCACTCGCTTCAATGGAGGATTTCCTGGTATGCGGGATGGTATCTCCAAGTGGTCAATACTTTCACGGTGAATATCGGTGATTTTCGTACCAGTGAGCTCTTCCAGTTCTGCAATACTCCCAACGCAACGCACTTCGTCACCGGTTGCTGATATCCAAATTGGAATAGGAGTACCCCAGTAGCGATTACGAGAAACGGCCCAATCGCGAGCATCTTTCAGCCAATTTCCGAAACGCTTTTCCTTGACGAAATCAGGAACCCAGTAGGTGCTCGAATTTGATTCCAGAAGTTTGTCAGTCATGTGTTCCACACGAATGAACCAGGAAGGTACAGCACGATATATCAAAGGTGTATCCGATCGCCAACAGAACGGATAACTGTGTTTTATCTAAAAATAAATGATTGAAATTGTTTTGAAATGAAATAACCAAATCAAGTACATAAACGTGTGATTAAGTGAAAGTATAAAGAATGAAAATATGATTTCCTATTAATCAATATTAACTCAACTTAAAGATGATGAAATAATATGCAATCTATTATGATATTTTTAAAATACCACTTACTTGGCCATGATGAAACAGCTTGCCATTTCCTTTCAAATGGGCGATGATATTCTTATCTGCATCCTTGATATACTCTCCTTTGAAATCGGTGACGACATCGAAGAATTTTCCACTGGGATCAATGGGACAAATTGGTTCCTGATCTCTTGTAATAATACCATTAGCAAGGGCCACACGAAAATCATCCTCGCCAAAATATGGAGCTTGATGTACGATGCCGGTACCACTTTCCTGAGTAACGTATTCATCGACAAGCACCTTAAAGGCACCGCTCTTCTTCATCTCCGAGAAATATGGAAAGATTGGTTCATATTCCAATCCCTTCAATTTAGCACCTGGGAAAGTTTCCAGAACCTCAAAATCCTCTTGGAAAACGGCTTCCACACGTGCTTCCATTACAATATAAATCTTTCCACTGGAAACTTGTTTAACTCTTACATAATTATGTACGGGGTGCACGCAAGCGCCTAAATTTGAAGGTAGTGTCCATGGAGTTGTTGTCCAAACAAGTAAACAAGCACCTTGCTTGTCACCAATTATGGGTAACTTAACAGTTACAGCAGGATCAACTACATCTTTGTAGTTTTGCCCAGATTCAAAGTTACTCAAAGGTGTATTACATGCAGTTGAATATGGCATGATTTTGTTGCCTTGGTATACTAATCCTTTGTTATACATCTGGGAAAACACCCACCAGATTGTTTCCATGAACCAAGGATAGAGCGTTTTGTAGTCGTTTTTGAAGTCGATCCAACGGCCAATGCGAGTGATGATTGTCTCCCATTCATTGACGTAACGGCCGACAATTTTGCGACATTCTGCATTATATTTTGCAATTCCCATTTTTGCCACATCTTCAGGTCCTTTGATGCCCAATGTCTTGTCAATTTCAAATTCAACTGGAAGTCCATGGCAATCCCATCCAAACCTTCTTTCAACATGGAAACCTTGTTGGTGTGCATATCGTGTCACTACATCCTTGATTGTGCCTGCCAATATGTGACCATAATGTGGAAGGCCCGTAGCAAATGGTGGTCCATCATAAAAAGAATATCTGTACAGAATAAGATCCTAGTTTAACTTTAACAATAGTAGATAAGTGAAACATACCTTGGTTTGCCTTTAGATTGCTTCAAGCAGGTTTTAAATACATCCAGTTCCTTCCATAAGGTTAGAATTTTCTCTTCCTCCTGGGGGAAGTTAATTGTTTCAGGCACACGTGGGATATCTTGCACCACTTTGTTTTCGACCATTGTGTTAGATGGTATACACCAACTATTGCTGTATTCTTGCCTTAATTGAGAACTTATCAGGAATCAAGTCGGCAAAATTGCGAAAATTGCATCACCCGCAATCGCCAACCGCAACGTGCCAGTGACAAGGCAGTCGAGATGGAAGTTATAAATAATGTACTAAGAACGAACAGCGCCACCACTTAAATGTGTTTCCTAAGATTGCACAATTTTGTACTATTATTTCGAATTAGAAATAAGAAAATTTACATAAATTTTATAATATAATGACATTGAGAGCTAAAACTGGTAATAATTATTAGAAATCTTAGAAACTAAACTTTCCCCGAACTTTGAAAAAGCCAAAATCATTGCGATTATGGATTAATGACCCAAATCCCACATAATTTTGCAAAACAATTGATCTATGATGAATACTAACGTTATTTAGCTGTTCCCGGCCAATAATTAGGCGTAGTTTATCGAGAAATTCATCAAAGTTAAAAAACATGCGATGGTCTTCGAGGCATTCAGAATGATAAAATAAGGGATGCGAAGTAAGCGTACAAATTGGCACATCATCATTGAATGGATTCCATTTTACTGCAAATTTCAATGGTTCTCCACGATTCCACATTAGTCGAACTCCTCGTGCATTTCGGTCCCTAATGAAACAAACAAATTAAATTAATAACAAATTAAATGTTAGGATGTAGTAGTATATTAGGTCTACCTCGGTTTAAATGCTTCATACGGATTTATTTTAGACCGTGTCCAGCATGAATGCATAGCATTTGTTAACCCATCTGCAAAGCCAGTCAAACGGCTTTTGTGCAAGCGGTAAACAATGAAAATTTGCAGCACATATAAGTTATTTACGTTTGCATTCGAAATGAGAATTAGGTAGTTATTAACTACTTACGGTACTAATGATCCCGGTGGATAAACCAAATCGCCACTAACCACGCTGTCCAAGTTCTTGAGAGAAATTCGTCGATATTCAAGGATCTTCAAAGCTATGAAATCATATTTCACACTGATCACACATTTTGTCAACAATAATACTAATCGCTCCTTGTCAGAGTCCCAAATATTGATTCTACAGATAAATGCAACATTCAAATCAACTAAAAATAATAGAAAATAAATGACTTACTCTGTTAATAAATATTTGCCCACTAAAGCACCATCATCCTCAGTAATTATGTTTGCCACACAATCATCAACTGCCTTATCAATTATCCCATCTCTATAGGTAAAATAATTTGTTGGGGTTTCCATCTTGAGGGCAATTGCATTTTGATGTATAACCTTGGCCCCCATCATATTGGCTCCACCACAAGTGTTGGATGAAGAGAATGAGAATTTTCGAACAATAGGTGTAACTAGAAAATAGCTTATTATAATATAAATATTAGCACAACATAGATACTTACTTTTCTGAGTAAGATTTGTAATCAAATTCTGAGTTATTTCCACTGAGGTGGAATCTTTGGTATTATTACTGTTTCCAGTAACTGTTGTATCAGGTGTCTTGGGTGCACCCACATCATTGGTAGAAGCATTGTCATTTTTCTTTGTTTTGTCACTTGGATTATCGGTGAGGCTCAGTTTAGATTCATCGCGTGTAATTTGCAATGTGCCCCGAAATTCGTCAGGTAAATCATCTTCAAGTTCATTCATCATCTTGATACTTGATACTGCTGACTGCCGGTAGTACTTCGTTGTTGACACCTACAAATCAAAGTATTTTCGAGTGGCAGCTTATACAAACTGTAGAATACAACGCAAAAGGTGAATCAATGCTGATTATAAATGAACAGGTGATAAAAACTGCCTGCAATTCCGCAATACGTGTGCAAAAGTTTACAACACAACAAACCATGAGAATATACTAAATTTTGATCTAGGCAACCAACCTAGCCCGTTTGAAATGGGAGTTGCATATAGATTATTCAGTGAATTTGAATAATTGAAAATTTTAAATATTTTCATTTTTTTGGTAGCAACTGGATTATAACAAAGTAGAATTAGTAATATGGGTTTATTTATAGAGAAAATTAGTTCCTGGTGCTTATAAAAAGCGTTAAAGTACAAAATGCGAAACGAAAGCATGGATTATCGCGTCTCGTCGCTTTTTTGAGGTGTCTGTCGTGAATAAATAATGAATGTAAAAAGGTTTCGGTTTCAGGATGGATGACTAGATGGATGAACATTCAAGCGCGAAATTTAAGCAGGATGCACAGCGGCGAAGTGAAAATGCATGCATTAATATTTGCATTTCTTCATCATTAGTGCGTTTGGGTTGTTTTGTCGGTTAAGTGCTGACGTCAAGATCGAAATTTGCAAGAGGATTACACGATACGCCCGAATGGCTGCTGCTGGCTCCTCTCGCCGGCAAATTATGAATAAACTACGAATCCTATATACATGCACGAAATACGCGTCACGCCGAAATTTGCGTGCCGAATGTTGAACGCAGACGGGCGACCGAAGTTGCAAACTTGCGGGCGAATGTGCGGGGGCGGTTTGCGCCCGATTGGGCGAACACTGCGAGTGTGTCGGCGCGAATGGAGGTGTTATCGGCGTCGTTGGCGGCGTGGACGCCGACGCCGAAGAGGAACGCACACAGCAGCACTGCCTCCACACGCAGGACAGACAGCAAAACGAGTGACTGGCGGCAGGCGTGAGGCGGCGAACAGACGTACACCGCGCCAGTGATAGAGCGGCTGGCGGCTTATCTAACACGCAGGTGATCCGTCGACTCCTGCTGCGCTGCTAGGTGCGAAGCGTTCGGACAACTCAGGTAACTTTTTTGTTTTCCCTACCTGCAGTCAATGAGTCAATCTATTAGTTCAAAAGTGTCTCAACTGTTAGTTACTTCAATTTTTGAATATTTTTTATAGAATGCTGACCTGGTGGTTCCTCATAGCCGCAATTTCGCTCTCGAACGCATTCCTCTCCACGTCCGTCGTTGCCCGAGACACTTGGCAAAAGCCAGGATGCCATAAAGTTGGTAAGTGCCCTCAATTCGTGCTCATTCTTCGCCAGTTAAACGCCTAGTGCTGAAATGTGTATCAGTTAGTGTGTATCTTTGATGATTCCTCCTAGGACATACGCGAAAGATAAGCATTCCGGACTGCGTCGAATTCCACATGACGACGAACGCGTGCCGCGGATACTGCGAGAGTTGGGCCGTTCCTTCCGGACCGAAAGCATCCCCGACGCAGCCCGTGACTTCCGTCGGGCAGTGCTGCAACATCATGGACACGGAGCCGGTGGAGGCGCGCGTCCTCTGCGTCGATGGCGTCCGCACGTTGACGTTCAAGAGCGCCGTCAGTTGCTCCTGCTACCACTGCAAAAAGGATTAATTCAAATCTCAAATACAATCAGCAACGGTCCACGAAACAATACACAACAACATACAATTGCAAACCATACACATCTCAAACAAGCGCACACCAAACAATGATCAGAAAACAAAATAAAAAGAAATTACCGCGAGCAACTTGCACCGACGACACAACAAATGCTGATACTGACGATGACGCGATGTCTGTCCATTCGTTCGTTTAATCCTAGTTGTATGCATGTAGCTAGCACATATTTGCATGAAATTCGTCAAGTTTTAATTGAATTGCGCTGCGTTTTTATTTGTCAAGGATTACGTCGGCCATTGATTGAAACGAATCAAAAGTTTCGTTCGCAAGTGTTGCATGCATTCGATTCGGTTTCCAATTTAATCTCCATAGAAGCGCACGCCGAAACTTTAACAGCACTCCAACGCCGCGTAGAGACACTAGGTGGGCTTTCTTTAATTGCACAAGTATGATGAGCACTAATGCCATGCCGATTCAATTTCTATTCTACTTAGAGAGGTCGACCTGGCCGAGTTTAGAATCTAAAAATTATCAAAACATAAATTTAATGAGAACTATATGTATATAAAGTAGTAAGGAAGTTCAAGTGTAATTAAGCATGTAAATATAATATATTATACTGACTGATACCGACTGAATTTAACGATTCAAAAATTACGAAGATCAAACGTTGTGCAAACAAGCTAAAGAGGAAACAATTATATTCGTATTGTAAATGTCATATTGTCGTACACTTCATTAAATGAATCTATAATAAATGTGTATGTAAATGCAAATAAATTGAATCACATCTATTTTGCCTTCTTTTACTACTTTTTACAGGTGAACTTCAACTATAGGCAACCCAACTTACCTAATGTCAGGAACATTACTTATGTTCGATTTAACCTTGAGCGATGTCCTCTGAGAATACAATTTGTTGATGACCAAAAATATTGATTGGATTACCTTGCTAATTAAAACAAGGCAGAAGCTGCCTGATGCCAATTATGATAATGATGTCATCCCCCATGTAGTATCGTCATTCTTTTCGACAAAGCTTCCACGTTTTGGTTGCGATGAAAGTCATCGTCAGATGTTCCAAGCAGGAAGGATTCAATCCAATTGAAAAGGCATCGGTATTAGGCTGTGAATGCTTCGGCGAGATACCGATGATTCCAATATTACATTCATAAATCACATACCGGCATAAACGCTATAATACTAATACGTTCCTCTCATTGTACGCCAATGCGAATGATTAAAAACCGATGGCACGTAGGCATGCGGAGAGTTTTAATTAGATTTCTTCACATTGATTGTCATCCGCCTCCTGTGAATACGGGACCATTCGGCGAATACCTACGGAGCACAAAATGGATGAGTACCGAGAACATATTCAAATGTGCAGAAGCGAACGCAACATTTACGACATCACCAACGACGTCATTGCGTCCGAAGTTTTGTGGTGTGCTTTTTTATCCTATTTGATTTTTACTTACTCATTCAGGATGCTCACCACAATGTTACACCCTTCGTTTTATTATTCACTTGGTTTCGCCCAAATCTGTGCGGGCTTTCAGTTAAATTCAATTCGATTTTATGCATGCAAAGGGGACAACCTCAAAATCACCGCACCTGCATCAGATGCACTGTAAAGGAAATGCATTCTGGGTCACAGAAAATTTTGTGGTAGCTCAATTACGGGAACACCATCTTATAACGGTAGCGATAGCAGCGCCTCCACATTTTGGTGTTAAACGCGCCAAATTTGAAATTAAGAATTCAAAATTAATTAACCAAATAAACATGAAATATAAATTTGAAAATAATAAAAAACCCAATGCATTATTAATTACTACATAGATATTGTATTTAAAATACATGGAATCATTCATTTATTGAATACAATTTTTTTATGAATTATCCTAGGATGAAATAAAAACAATTAGATTAAAAACTTATCAGCAGCAAGGATTATAACAATGATTGGTTGACAATTAGCAATTCTGCAGAATTTCCGCATGCAAAAGGTCCGAGAAGCGCAACAAGTTAATTACTTCAGCGAAAACCGCTCATTAACTCCATGTCCGCTTCGCTACTTGTTGCAATAATGTTTATCAACTGGGCATGCAGGACGTAAGCAAAAAAGGTGGACGCTTCACGTAGCAATAACGTATTATTGCAAAATTTTCCAAGAGTACCCAGTCAAATTAGCATTTACTTTGCTTTTATCATTCTGTAATCATTTTATCGTTTACAAAGTGTTGCAAAATTAGATGTTTACATGCAGCATTTAAGATATAATGTCTTGTAAAAATAACAAAATTATTTCGTTTATATGAGTAGACAAAATGGCAGTCGACGAGCGAAAGAGTTGAATGTTTGTATAATTAACATTTTTATTATCTCATCATATTATGTTATCACGCACGTAGGTGAATTGCGTACGCAGTGGAGGAATCTTTTAATGGCTATACAGGGTTTAAATTACTTTATGGCTGTAACCACGAATCCTGAATTGGCAGGAGTAAAATGCAGGCACAGCGCGCGCCTGTAATTAAATATGGATAAATCCGTTGGTGGAAGATTTGTACGATTTCCGGACGGCTTCAAGATTTTAGCTTTCGTTCAAAATTACCGAATTTCGCCAGCGAGGAGGAAAATTAGTTGCTAAATGTGTAAACACCTTCGATAAACATATTGTTTACTGTTACATTTCATAGAAAATTCTTGTAGCATGAGTTGATAATTAATTTAGTTCAGCTTGATTCGCATTTATTTATTTATCTTAAGAAATAAAGTCATCAAGATTTAAGCATAGTTTTTCTTGATTTCATGAAGAAACAATAAATGAACTATAATGTAATGAAATTCTAAGAGAGAGATCACATCAAATTTCCGAAAATTAAATCTCCCAATCCGATTAATTCAGAGTCTCTAATGAAGATTTCTTAACATATACAATATACTCTAAAGTTATCGCATGAAACCTGTCACAATGAGAACTTAAGAAAATCGTCTTAATGAGGATTTCATCATATTGCATCCGGATTACTCATCACAACAACGACGATACAATGATAACGATAATGACATGTTGGTAATGTGAGCCAGCATCGTCCCACGAACATTTTCTTATCCTTCAGGTATTTGTGTACTTATTTAAGTCGTTTATGCACTTTTTGCAAGTCTTTGGAATTAAGCAGATGGAATTTGCATGGAAAATATCGCAGATGAAAATCAATGACGCGTTAAAGATGCTCGTTGTGAGCAGAAAGTTCTTGCATGATGGCATTTGCCTAGTTTCATATTCCTGGGGAAGGTGAGACAATTGCAAGGATAATAACGACTGGTAAACAACCGACAATAGTAAATAATAAAAATCGTGTGTCGTTTTAGTGCTATTTTCATGCGAAATGTCTTTAAGCATTGCTGACGCACGATTTACTCATATTGATTATTTTCGTTGTTTATGATTTTTCATAAAATTATAACGTACTATTTTTCATAAATGTATAAATATTATGTGAAAGTTGAATAGAAGTCAATAGCAATAAAACTTTCGAAGCTAATTAGAAATTATAAGACTTAAATCATAAAACATTTATAAACAAAAATCAATTACATTTGAATCTGATAATTTATCATCTGATAGATATCTGTTAATATTTTTCAAATAACTCCATAAAATTACAAAATAAAAGATGTGAAATTTTCCTATAGTAAAACTTTCCAGAGTCATCTGCAACAGTACTAAATATTCATCTATATTAATGAGAAATGAATAATTAATCATACGTAATTTTATACCATCTACGAATATGAAGATAGCACAAACATTGAGAAATAATTAACCCTTGCATTAACAACCTTTGGTAATTGTCAACCAATCAACTGTTCCAACAATTCATCGATATCCTGCCAAAATATTCAAAGCAAACAAAGAAAACAAAAGCAAACAATTTGGAACTTGAAGAAGGTCCTCATCTTTTGATTCTTCTTTTTCCACATGGAGAATAAATTATTAGCAAATTTTAATTAGTGGACGTCTGGAATTATGCATTTCATCCATGCAAAAACTCGACAAAGTTGAAGATGGTAAGACGTCATATAAAGCACCAAAAAATGTTGCAAAAAAATTCTGCAGTTTGCACATGAAATTAAAATCAACACTCCATTTAATTACCTCTGGTTGAATATAAAAAGGATGTAAAGTTCTGGTTAAATTACCTCAGAATAGAAATTGTTATAGCTGAAAATAGAAGCAGAAATTTTCAAAAAGTTAACTTTTTTATGTTAAAATTAAATAACGATGTTTGATTGTAAAATAATTTGATTACGAATGAAGGTATTCGACTTGAGATTAGCAGCATAATGTATAACATGTTGCCTATGAAAAAAAAAAGGATGAAAGGATGAAAAGGACATGTTACACAAGAGTGAAGTACGACGCAGTTGAATTACAGTAATTGCAGCCGAGTAACGCAACGCTTCATTGATAAAATATGCAAGTGCACGTCATTCGGTTTGCAGGAGATGGCTCAAGCCTTCAACGAAGACGTGCACATCTGCCACTCCTTCAATTGTCCAATTTCCCCGCTCTTTTCCAGGATAACATTGCGTTTTCGAATTGCACTTCATTAAATGTCATCATAAACCGTCGATACACGCTGAAACCAATCGATGTAACACTTCATTTGTTTTTATGCATCCACTGCTTTATGAACCACGAATCCTTCGAAGGATAATGCCGCATCCTTATCATCGAGCTGTGTGGTACGTGGAACCGGAAATGACGCAACATGGAGATAATTTCCGTGCTTACTCCCAAGTTTTAAGCATCCAAATTGTTTCTTTTGCGGGTGTCTTACCTGAAGGATAAAATTATCCCAAAATAGGGGTTTAATGTGGTTTTATGGATTTTTAATTTCCATTTTTATAACTCGGTAAGTAAACTGATTGAAAAGCGTTTACCGACGGCCCCAAAAACGAAGATGAGGACAACATGCACTCGAAGAGAAGACGGGCGATTAAACTTGTTTGAACAACATTTTCGCGCAATTGCTTAAATATCCTTCGCTCCTCGGCGGGAAATCTCTGGCTCTCCCGAATTTATCCTGGAATGATGTTGCGGTGAAGGTGGCGGACATTTTCAATATGTGTCCTACTTGAATTCGAGTGTTTGGCGAAAATTTGCGAGTCGTTCTGATTAACGATGGATGCATCATTCCAGAGTTATTTTGCGGGTTCAAATTAGAAATATTTGTTGTATGTTGATTTTTGTATATATTCTCTACGAAATTTTGATTCGAAATTCTTTATATAAAATATTTGACAAACTTGAATTGTACTTCATTAGTTAAGAATTTAATTAAATTACAATAAATTTGAATAACTAATTAAACTGAATATTAATCATGAGTGAATATTTCCATTTTAATTTCAATTCCAGAATTAATATATAAATTTCAAACTTAAAAATTTGCAATCTCTACCACTAAAAAATTAAATAAATAAATGTGATTGACAATTTGTAAGTAAATATAAAAATCTATAAAATTAATTAAAATTATTGTGAATCACTGTATGAAATAGTTACTAAATAAACAACAGCAATTAGTTAAATAAACCTATTGGAAATAAAATCCAGGAAAAAAGTTTTGTCTGGGAAATAATTGAATATATGAATTTATTTTTTGATTGAATGATTTTCATCATAATGACAAATAAATAACTATAACTTTTTTCAAAACTAATTATCTGCTGATATTGCTAATAAACTTCATTAAATTGCAGCATTCGGTTTGAAATTAGTAGCTGGAATAATCAACGTAATTAATTATTACGAGTGCTAATTATAATTATTAACATACAAATGTAGATTATTAATATTTTGATTCATTTGATTTGATTTTATTTTTGAAGCAATAAATTTCCATTCAATAAAATCCATGAGATATTTTCATTTCATATTAATTCTACTTCATATCCTTTAATTTGAATTTAAGGATTTGAATAATGATTCTGAAACTTTTTGTTATCTTAAACTTCCGATTGAGGGCAATGACTTTCCCAGGATAATATCAATTTGATGATTAAACGTGGGAGTTTATTTCAGGTTGTAAAATCAACTGAAAAATAAAAATATAATCCTGATTTATTATCGACATGTGGAAAATTCCCAGAAAATACAAAATTGTCAATTAATTGTTTATAAAAAACGTGGATTTCTATGTTTTGGGTTGAATTTGATTTAAATTCAATCATTAAACAAATTTAATAAACATATAACCTTTCGCATTTATCTATAAAGGTTGATCTTATAATATGCAAGGACAAAAGAAAGTTTAAATGTTCTTGTAAATGTTTCTTGACATTGTTAAACTTACCTGTAAACCGCAAGTTGGGAAACTTTAAGGATACAACTTCAAGGATAAAGATACAAAATACAAGATGAAGTTTCAAATATGTGGATCCTTTATTCATACATATTTAATAATATAATAATCTTTAATTAGAAGTACGAGCTTTACATATATATAACATTAAAATAAATAATTTTCACATCTTATATCATTAATATATCTTTGTTATAATATTTATAGATAAATGAAACAGTTCATTAAATATACATTTCTTCCATATTTTTTCATATTTTCACATAATTTTCTTTGAGTTTTGAGATGAATGTGAATTTTCCATCCAGCCTCCATGGAAAACCCACAATTATCCTTGCTTCCAGCACGATGCCCATTCATGGCTCTTAAGGTAAAACGTCAAACAGGATGATTATCATTTTGAATATTCTATTTCTAATCAATTTAACCCGTCGCGAAGATATAATTGCAGACAATTATCCTTGCTGTTGCTGGTACTGGAAGAGGAAGGTCCTTTAGAAGCGGAAGCCTAATTGATCCGGATGGGAGCGATGCGGTCTGTAGCGCAAGCCTTCGCAGGACGTATCCGAAGAGGAGCATAATTGACACCGACATCCTGCAGCCTCCAGGTACTCGTACCGTTTCGCCTCCTCGGAAGCGCCCTCCTCGCAATGTCGCAACTCCACCACTGCTTGACTGCGCCCATAATGCACGCATACCGGATGCGAAGACTTCTTGTACGGGAAGCGCCAATCCGAGATCTGACAAATTGCAAAATGATCCCAAAATAATTAGAACATTTAATATTTCATTTTTTTGGGGGGAAATACCTCGTTGGAGTCGCACCGACCCCAGCAGGCCATCACCGTCAAGGTGTCCCAGCATTGTCGACCATTCTTGTCGCTCTGGGTCACGCGGTACGTGTACGAACTGCGATGGCAATCCAACGGGTCCTTCAGCTCCTTGTTGATCGGCTCGGGAACGGCTTCGATGAGGGAGATCTGCGCGTGGATCTTCTCCACGCTTCCAGCGGCGAGCAGCAGCACTGCGAAGACGACGTCCATACGCATTTTGCCACCCATTAATTTCACTTTCTTTCTGCAGAGTTTTCCTCGTTTTCTTTAAGTTTGGCGGGTACTTTGGAGTTGTTTTCGTGGGGGGATGTCTTAAGCACAAGATTTGTTCATTATTCACGCACTTGATGGCCGATGGAGGTTTGGGGACGCGCGAAGAGTCCCGTTCGTCGGTCGGCACCTGAATGCCAGGCGGGACGAATGCGCTGTCGACGTTTTCCCGATGATTTTCGCGTCGAGGCGGCGGTAAACGACGAGCCGGAAAAGCTACCTTCTACAGGAATAGTCCAACGAAGAGGTGTGATATTTTCCAGGATTTTTTCCAATAGGGTTATAATTGAAGGACTTTAAGTTTATGACAAAAAAGTTGTCATTTAACATGGAAGATTCGATAGGAAAAAATTAACTTCTCAGGAAATTTTATTCAAGTATACGGATTATATTTGTGGCTAGGATTTCGTGAAATTGTTAAAAGTTACGTGTAACAAGTTAGTGGGAAAATTTATTTTTAAACTCTTTTAGAAAACTTGCACAAGTCATCCTCTTGAATTGGATTGGAATTTCCTCGACTTGAAAGGAAAATTTATCTATAAAATAGCTACTGAAAATATCAAGAAGTATAATTTTTTAATATAAATATTTTAAGAAAATTTGATAAATTAAAAATAAGTAAATAAATAATAACACTGATGGTAGTTATTTATAAATTTATCCTGCAAAATCTCTTATAAGAAATGTTTTGCTGTAGAAATAAAATTAATTAGTTAATTTTAATTAACCTGAAAAAATTGTATTAAAATTAAACGTCATCTACATGTTTAAAAGATACATTAGAACTTGTAGGAGAAAATATTAACGAAGAAATTGAAAAAAGAATACAAAATGAAAACCATGGTAACAAAAATATCAACAATTTAAAATTATGCAGACAATTGCAAACACAAAAATGCCAAAAAAACAAATAATGTGGGAAAATAATGTGACGTGATCGATTCTCGAACTGAAATATATTATTGAATTTTGACATTTTTGATATTTTACATCATTCAAGTTTTCCGCCCAAATTATCAGTGTTCCCCAATTTATATATATACCTCTAGAAATACTTAACTATTTTACCACATTTTCTACAACGAACTAGCATTTCGCTATCGACGCCCCCGCAATAGTTTTAGAAATTATTTTTGGATAATTTTTCGCCGAGCCCGAGTTTGCTTTCGCCAAAGGAGGAGGCAAACCACCCAGCTTCTGCATCACTCTTCTTGCACCATTGTTCGCTCACAATTCGCCACAACACTCAGCTGCCGTTCGTCTTCGACAGGGACCGAAGAATTTTCCATTTCCCGAAAATTCGCAACCGAACCAATTGCACCCAATCTGAAATCTGGAACGGGCAAAACCGAACGAAAAAGGGAACCACCATCATTGAGAAAGATTGGCCAGCCATCAAAATTAGCACGCCACCATCAGAATTGTACCATTGAAGAAGAGTTGATGTAAGGAGAGGGCGACGGATAAATTTTAGTGACTACTTTATACAAGTTTATACATTTCTTTATACTATTTTTTACATTGTTTGCACTTTGCATCTACCGCTATTCTGTAAAATATTTCTTGGGAAAAGAGACGATACAAACGATTGGGGAAAGACATTCTTTCGGCTGGAGGATCTCAAATTGATCGCATCATCGCATCGCTTTCGGAATTCGACCGCAATCAAAAAGCACATTATCATCATTTGGAACATTCGAAATTCGACGCCTCGACGACCACCGAAGGCAATTAGTTGATCAAGATCGCAAAATTCAGGACCACTCGACAGATGCGACTACGAAGCAGAGGCTAGTCCACCCAACATACGCATTCGAATCGTCCAGCAACCGCTTTTTTTGGGGCACAAATGGTCAAGATGGGCACCATTCCATTGGAGAACAACACGAGCGGCCAGGGCGAGACATCAAGATTCAATGAGGGCCGTCGACTCAGCATTCCTGCGATGCAGGCCCTCTTCGAGCTGCAGCAGTCCAACCAGCTCTGCGATGCTACCATCCTTCTGGATGATGGTACCGTTTATCCCATTCACAGAGCGATTCTGTGTTCGTGCAGTGCATACTTCAAGTAAAACCACCCTTCTATTTCAAACCCAGAATTCTAACATTTTCATTTTCAGAGCTGTATTTACAACATCCCTGCACGGAAAGAACAAGACCAATATTTTACTTCCGGGTGTATCTCCAGAAATGATGAAGTTGTTGATCAACTACGCGTACTTAAGAAAGTTGGAAATCACCGATGAGAACGTCTACAAGATAATATCCTGTGCAGACTATCTGAGTATCCTTGGGATTTTGGATATGTGCTGCGAATATTTGGAACGCACCATCACACCTGCAAATTGCATCGGAATTCTGCAATTCGCCAAGAACCAGTTCCTCCAGAAGTTGTACGATGCTTGCTGGAAGTATATCATGCGATACTTCCCTCAGATCGCTGTCGAGAGCAATGAGCTGGTGGGTTTGTCAGAAGAGGAATTGCAGAAGATCATCAACGCTGATGAATTGAACGTCAAAAGCGAAGAAATGGTCTGGGAAGCGATACTTCGTTGGATCAACTTCAAACCTGACGATAGAAAGAAACACATCGTCACGTTGATGAAATGTATCAGACTTGGATTGCTCGATACACAATTCTTTCTGGAACATGTCAAGGACCATCCATACGTGACCGGATGTGAAGACTCCCGACCAATGATCATCGAGACATTGAAGTTCCTCTACGACCTGGAGACGATCTCACATCGAGATGGTGAAGTACCCACTCCCGAGATTGCTCGACCGAGAGTACCTCATGAGGTGCTCTTCGCTTTGGGAGGTTGGAGCGGAGGATCCCCGACCAACTACATGGAAACCTACGATACCCGAGCTGACCGTTGGGTCAAGGTCGAGGAGACGGACCCGAGTGGTCCACGTGCCTACCATGGTACAGCCGTCGTAGGCTACGAGATCTACGTCATTGGAGGATTTGATGGTATGGACTACTTCAACAGTTGCAGATGCTTCGACGCTGTGGGTAAAGTGTGGCGTGAAGCTGCACCCATGCACGCCCGAAGATGCTACGTCAGCACCGCCGTCTTGAACAACATCATCTACGCAATGGGCGGGTATGATGGACACCATCGACAGAACACGGCGGAGAAGTACAATCCGAAGACGAATCAATGGTCCCTCATCAGTCCCATGAACATGCAGCGATCGGATGCGAGCGCATGTACCCTCAACGGGAAGATCTACATCACCGGAGGGTTCAATGGGCAGGAATGTATGCATTCGGCGGAGGTCTATGACGTGGAGGCGAATCAATGGACGCTCATCAATCCGATGAGGTCCAGGCGTTCGGGGGTGTCCTGCATCGCCTACCATGGACACGTCTATGTCGTTGGTGGGTTCAATGGGATCTCGCGGATGTGCAGTGGTGAGAAGTACAATCCAGCAACGAACACCTGGACGCAGATACCCGACATGTACAACCCACGCAGCAACTTCGCCATCGAGGTGATTGACGATATGATCTTCGTCATTGGTGGGTTTAATGGCGTCACCACGATCTACCATGTGGAGTGCTATGATGAGCGCACCAACGAGTGGTATGAAGCCACGGATATGAATATCTACAGGTCGGCGTTGTCGGCGTGTGTCATCCAGGGGTTGCCCAATGTGCGGGACTACATCCACAAGCATCGCGAGAAGCTGATGGAGGAGAAGCGCCAGAAGATGATCGCGTTGGAGGCGCAACGTGAAGCTGCCAACAATAATCCGAACAACAATGATATGCAGGTCCAACAGGCGCAGGCGCAGAACGCTCACAATCTGCAGCAGCTCAACGTTCTGCAGCAGTTGGCGCATGTCAACAATCTCGGCGTCATCGTCAACGAGAATCCGGAGAACCAGCAGGTGATGGACGTTGACGATGAGGCCGAGGAGGCTAACAATTGACACACGCTATGAAATAGTTGATTTTTATACAAATTCTTATTGAAATCTGAATGGCTATTTTATTTCGAAATTTCTATTCTACTCTTCTTGCTTATTTTTTTTCTTACTTGCTTTTCTTCAATCTCGGACACTCTTGATTGACTCATATGATGTGATTTTACGTGCTATGTCGCAGATGACGTATAAAGTTACCATTCAGCAGAAGAGATAGCAAACGTCATCAAGAAACGAAAAACTTGTTGCGACTGAATTTTATGAAAATAAACTTTTTCCCTCAAAATATCAATTTACAGATTATTAAACTATAAAATGGTACCTTTTTGAGGCTCTTAGTTATAGCCAAGTTTTTTGCAAAATATCAAAGAGACCATTGCTCATTTCAAATTTTTGCAGAAAAAAAAAATAGTTTGGTCTCCTAGCTCCACTAAAACAACTTTTTCAAAAAATTTGCAGAAAAAATGTCAACGGTTAAGTTCTAACTTCTAAAAACAAAATCTGAGTCGTATTCTCTTTGAATCCATGAATTTTCATCACTTGAACCAAAAATATAACCTGTGATATTTTTATCTCAACAAAATGCATCATTAATCAGTGTGATAAGCAACCCATCAGTTGTAAGCATAAAAATAAGAACGTTTTCCTCACCCTTAAAAATCCATTTTCCTCTGAGATTGTAGCACATCATTCAAGTTGAACCCCCCAAATAGAAATACAAGATGGCGATGAGTTTATGAACATTTCACATCATTTACACCCACATACAACGCGCATCAAAGATAACGAATGCGCCACATCGAGATAACAACAAGAAGATGAACAAAGTGGTGCATTTTCTAAAGAGCACCCAGCACGTGCGACCAACAACGCTTACATATGACGCAATCTAACAGACATGTGAGGATGAGACGTGTCACGTGTCAGTGGTTTTCCATGAAAAGCGCCCGCCATCCCAGCCGAAGAAGCAGCCAAGATGAGGGATGTGCTCGCGCATAAAATTCGCCATTACGGCACTTACAAGCCGCCAAAAACGTTCTGCACTTATTTTCATCATTCCACTGCATTTCCTCGTGCGTGCTTTCCCGAAGATTTGCTTGGGCAAACTCCGCGAGAGTGCACCAAGAGCCCCCGCAGATTTCCCAATCAATTAACCTCGATCAATTAGCATGCAATTTATTTCCCAACTTAATTGAATTAATAATTCATGATACAAACAAACCCATACTTAAAATCTAGATAATTATGCAACCAGGGTGTCAGCGCCTGGCAGGACGATGACGTCCAGGTTGAAGTCCTGGTCCAGGACCCTCATCGTCCATGTAACCACAGTGAAGACTGCAGCGTTGACGGGGAATGCTCTCAAAAGAGTCGGGGTTAACCCACGCCATAAAAATCCATAACCTTCATTTGCCACTCCTTTTGTCAAACAATCCAAAGCACCTTGATATTTCGAATGACCATTATGGATCCCATCGAATTGCAGACGGCTTTTGATTACATCGATGGGATAGCTAAAGGTCCAGCTGATAACACCAGCGAAACCACCAGCAAGTAGCAACCTTGATGTACCAGCATATTGACCATCGGGTCGTCGAACGAGGTACTCATAGGTCAGGAAATAGGATGCGAAACTGGGGACGTCCCGCAAAACGGTCATGCTCAGACCTCGATAGATGCCACGGATTCCTTCGTTCGTGTAGATTCGGCGCATGCATTCCAAAGGTCCTGTGGAGTCCTGGGATACTTGGACCCGAAGTTTGGCGAGCTCAATGGGGGATGCTAGGACGCTCTGGAAGAATCCGGCGCAACTTCCAGCCAGGAAGTGGGTTCGTAGAGCCTCTGGGTCCTCGAAGCGTCGCTGAGTGTTCCCATAGATGCCGAACACTATGGCGTTGATCCCGGCAATGCCCAAAAGGGGGCTGGTCATGCCACGGTAGAATCCTCGGATGCCCTCACGCGCAAAGATTTTCTGCATGCAGTCGATGGTCCCGGTGTACTTTGGGGAGATTACACATTGTGTTTGGATGTGTACTTTGATTGTGTCCAATGGATGGCCCACAATTACCCCAGCACATCCTGAAAGCAAAATATAAACAATTATGGTAACAATTGGTAGAGCATTTCAAATAATATAGAAGTTATAGCTATTGGTCATGGTCCCGAATCTGTCCGGAATTCAGAAATACTCGAACCCAAAAAATCGGCTCAAAAAAATGCAAAATTTTCGCTTATTTTCGCCACTTTAACTGCGTATAACATTTAAACGAGTGGACCAATTAAACTAAAGTTAGAATTAAATTATAAGTTTTGAAGAGTACTTTCCAAAAATGTATGGCTTCACGCTCTTTTGGCCAAGTGGAGCGCAGAAATCGAGTTCGAAGAAAAAATTTGGAAAAAAAGTTTGTAGCGAAAAAACCGTTATGAAATACTTAAAATCGCTCGAGTTTTCAAAAATTTTCATATCTCCGAAACTAATGGACCGATTTGGATGATTCAAAGGGCATTTATCATACTTTGACGAAAAAATAACATTCGTCTTGGTCCCAAATCTGTCCGGGATTTAGAAATACCCGAACATAAAAAATGAGGTCGAAAAAATGTAAAATTTTCGCTTTTTTTCGCCTCTTTAACTGCGTATAACGATTGGACCAATTAAACTAAAATTCGAACTAAACTGTAGGTCTTGATGAGTACTTTCCAAAAATGTATGGGTTCATGCCCTTTTGGCCAAGGGGAATGCAGAAATCAAGTTCGAAGAAGAAAATTGAAAAAAAAGTTTGTAGCGAAAAAACCGATATGAAATTCTTAAAATCGCTCGTGTATTAAAAAATTTTCATATCTCCGAAACTATTGGACCGATTTGGCTGATTCAAACGGTATTTATCATATTTTGACGAAAAAATAACATTGGTCATGGTCCCGGATCTGTCCGGAAATCAGAAATACC
>JARJDZ010006812.1:0-43139 GCA_030264555.1 Aleochara sp. GC000083
AAAAATCTATGGGTTCATGCCCTTTTGGCCCCAGGGAGGGCAGAAATCGCGTTCGAAGGAAAAAATTGAAAAAAAAGTTTGTAGCGATAAAAACGATATGAAATTCTTAAAATCACTCAAATTTGCAAAAATTTTCATATCTCAGAAAGTAATGGACCGATTTGGATGATTCAAAGGGCATTTATAGTATTTTGACGAAAAAATAACATTGGTCATGGTCCCGAAACTGTGCGGGACTCAGAAATACCCGAACTTAAAAAATGGGGTCGTAAAAATGTAAAATTTTCGCTTTTTTTCGCGTCTTTAACTGCGTATAACTTTTAAACGGTTGGACCAATTAAACTAAAATTGGAATCAAATTGTAGGTCTTGATGAGTACTTTTCAAAAATGTATGGGTTCATGCCCTTTTGGCCCCAGGGAGGGCAGAAATCGCGTTCGAAGAAAAAATTTGAAAAAAAAGTTTGTAGCGAAAAAAACGATATGAAATTATTAAAATCGCTTCGGTTTTAAAAAATTTTCATATCTCCGTAACTAATGAACCGATTTGGATGATTCAAACGGTATTTACAGTATTTTGGCGAAAAAATAACATTGGTCATGGTCCCGAAACTGTGCGGGACTCAGAAATACCCGAACTTGAAAAACGGGGTCCTAAAAGTGTAAAATTTTCGCTTTTTTTCGCGCCTTTAAGTGCTTATAACTTTTAAACGATTGAACCAATTAAATTAAAATTGGAACTAAATTGTAGGTCTTGATGAGTACTTTCCAAAAATGTATGGGTTCATGCCCTTTTGGCCCCAGGGAGGGCAGAAATCGCGTTCGAAGAAAAAAATTTTAAAAAAAGTTTGTAGCGAAAAAACCGATCTGAAATTATTAAAATCGCTCTAGGTTTCAAAAATTTTCATATCTCCGAAACTACTGAACCGATTTGGATGATTCAAAGGGCATTTATAGTATTTTGACGAAAAAATAACATTGGACATGGTCCCGAATCTGTGCGGAGCTAAGAAATACCTGAACTTGCAAATCCCGTGAAATATTTGAATAGTATCTAACTCTGAGTTTGTACCATTCCTATTTTTGGAACGAATTTGATATCATAAAATTGAACACATTGGAAATCGTTGAAAATGTTAACAGACTGCGTAATTTGTAGTTATAATAGCGCACGCATGCCGCATATCAGTAATCAGGGACCTTACATAATTGCAGCGCAGCAATCGCAGCATTCATTTGCAGCCAGCAAAAAGCCCAGAACCCCGAAGGTGCGTTACAGGTGTTAAAGTCACATAGGGGTTGACTGCCGCTAATATACAATTCCCAATCAAACAATACCCGAACCGACAACATTGTGTGCACGTAACCGCAATTGCAATCGCGAGGTGAAGGTACCTACAACAACATCGAGAGAGACCCTCATCATCAAATGGGGGTGCATATTCGATTACGTATTGCTATCTATTATCTATCTATATCGACACACAATGTTGTCCCTTATGGGGCTGGAGCATTTAAAAGTCATTTTGACCCTTCAACGGTAGCAACGTCAACGCTTGACATTAACATTATGTAAAAGACATGCAAACTCTTCGGGTTTAATGTTAAAAACAATAAGTTGGAAACGAGGAAAGTTTGATTATTGCATTTTTGAATTTTGAATGTTAATCGATCAATCCATCATGGAATATTTCAATTTTGGGGTCTTGATAGATGAGATTGGAACCATATGTGGATGACACAAATTTTCTTAATCTTTTTAAAATTAAATTTTGTCATCCATACTAAAACTTTCTTTCCAGAAAAAGGTTCCCCCTAATTGAGTATGTGATTTTGGTTAATTATAAGGTGCATTTTTGTGAAGCACGTGTTCAAATTTCATGGTAACATATTGTGCGGTTTTCAAAGTTAATTATAGGGATCCCAACAGGTTTTGATTTATTACGGAAGTGACGAATTACAAATGCTATCATATGTGACATATGACACGGCACTTGTGGTCTCAAATTGTACCTATAATTTGGTTGAATTTTCTACTTGCATGTTAATTATTACACGGATAAACATCAACAATAAATACTTTCTAGACAGCTTGAAACTTTGATTCAAAAATCAACTTTTAAAGTTTTATTCTTAATCTGCAAATTGCGATTTTGTTAAAGTTATTTATAAAATTGTCTGAATTCCCCAAGTCTATCAACAATATTTACGTGAAATAGGTAAATTTAAGTAAACAATTAACTCTGTCTGGAGCATCTCGTCTTCTGCGTAATTATTGTTTATGTTTTAATTCTGTTTTTCCATCTATTTTTATTGCACCACGCGGAGAATTCATATTGTTTGTAAATAACATTTATTAACGTTGAATATTTAATCATGAATATGATTGGCATTTCATTTGTAAAATCGCTAAATCTTGATACGCCACCAATCAAACAATATTTTTATTAAATTAACTGTAATTGTTAGATAGCAATAAGTTTTAATTGCTTGTCAGATTAATTCGCATCGTGTAATTTATTTATTTACTATTCGTTTGAATAATCTACGCTTTAGATTTCATGTAAGGCAATAAAAAACAATTATAAAACGCAAACGCAAATTATTAAAGCAAAAAATTATTTGTGACTTACCAAAAGAAGATTTCATTTCTGTACATTTCCAACTGGTCGAATGGACTGCTGATTATTGCAATAATCTGAAACAATAAAAAAATATTATTAGTTAAAAATCTTTGCCACTTTTATGTAGAAAAGTTAATTGATAAAAATTTTGCCATGGAAGTACAAAATTTGGCTAATTAATAAATAAATACATGAATAGTTTTCTTATAAGAATTATGATTTGACAATACAAATGTTCAATTATTTAACTAACAATAACAATGAAATTACTGCTTTCAAACAGTTCATTATTTTAACTATCCAAAACAAAGCAATTGAATTCCAAAATTTAAACCTCTAATTATTTACAAGTTCAATAACTTTGTTTTTACATAATCATGACGAGTAATATTTTTTGCAATTTGCAGGATGGACGATTCTTTGGCCAATGGCAAAACCGAATTGTTATGTAAAGTTTGCGGAGACAAAGCTTCTGGTAAACATTATGGAGTTTCAAGCTGCGACGGATGTCGTGGATTTTTCAAACGAAGTATTCGAAGGTAATTTCATATTTTACAAGATACTTCTTAATTTTTTGCATCATTGTGCATTGTCTGAGCTTACATCACTGTGATATAATAAACATTACATCACTCATTCAATAATATTAATTATATTACAATTTTTGATTTTTTTCAGAAATCTCGAATATGTATGCAAAGAAAACGGAAGATGCATCGTGGACGTAACACGTCGGAATCAATGCCAGGCGTGTCGCTTCCGGAAGTGCCTCCAAGTCAACATGAAACGCGATGGTGAGTTAATCGCATGCCAAATGCATTCCGCAGAATTGCAAGTGCAAGAAATTGCACAAACAGACGTTTTGTAAACAATATGTTGCTGACACCCTCTCATGACACTGACTGTACAAAATATTGCAATGGGAACAAGTTGATAGTCATAACATTGACGCTCTTTATTTGCTAATATTCGCCCTTGTCGCGCGCAACTGTATTATAGTTTGTCCTTTCCGCACTGGTGGTGAAAATGCCTTTTTAACTGTCATCCCCAAGGATGTGCAGCTGGAGGCGGCATGTTTACTTCAGCCTGCGCGACTCTCATGTCATTAAATAGTGCTTGAACTCCAACGAGCGCGGGGGTGGACACCCCCGAAAAACAAGGTTGTGCTCCGTGGAAGAGCCACCCTCGACGTGGAGGACGCGTATGAGGAGCGCAGCAGTGTAAATAGACTAATTGATTGACACGCGCAAGTTCTTGTACGAATTTTCATGGCGATGGTTCTATGGCTGATGGCTATCAAATCACATCGCGTTGAAAAAACAATATTGATAATGACTGTAATTATTAAGTAAACAGTTCAACTCGATTTCGTATTCATCATCATCATCATCATGATGTACCCACATATTTTGTATTTGCTTTCTTGCTACTAGATGTTTTTAAGTACTTTTTGAATGACAATTTCATTGTATAGATCTTAAAATGCATTGAAACTTATCGTTTTTTGTAAGAAATATTTCTCATATAAATAGTAATTTGAGTTGTTGTTGCGCACATTTTGAATACAAATTTTCCCTTATTAAATGAAATTTAAAATGCAGTATGTAAACTGCTTTAATTTTTTTCTTATCTTCTGGGAAGTTTTTCACATATCGACTTAAATAACAGCTATAAAATTTTCGTACTTTCCCAGAGATAACTAACTAACTTTACAAACATTTTTGACATCATCAACAACAATTTCCTCCCATACAATGGGTCAATCTAAAAATACTTGTCCTTACATTTCATATGCAAATGCATTTACAATTTGAAAGCAACTATTTTCCACGTTATACCCAAGCCATAAAAACATCACATTTCCATTCAAAAATCACAAATTCTCAACAAATCGAGCCGTTTACTTTACAATCACGAGCCGTTTGAACTGCGAATATTCGTGCAGTAGTAATCAAGGCCATTTGACTATATTCGTGAAAAAAGACAAATACACCACATCAGCAACGAATTACGTAATTGCTGCCGACCAAACTTGAGATAAATCCCATGCTGATAGACGTAGATCTTTAGTATCCATCAAGCCGCGCTTCGTTCATCATTCCAACGCTCGTCAACTTGTATCCTCTTCATCGATAACGCGTCGTTGTAGAACTAAAACAAAAGCAGTTAGTAAACTTGAAAGCTAAGTTGTTAAAAATGGCGAGTGCGAAATTATTCGTCGCCTGTCTCTTATTGATAAGCGTGCTCCTTCTGGCGACGCTCACCGAGGCGGAAGAGGCGGCCGTCAATTTAGAGCCGACGGAGATGATTGATGGCACCCCCGTGGTGCGAGTCCGACGCCTCAAGAAACCGCGAAAGTTGAGCATCGAGCATGATGAGGGCAAGAAGTTCACTGGGGAGTTTCAGAAAGCCGTACCGACGAAGAATATTCTCAAAATTCAAGTGATCCCTATCGATGATTACGAAAAACATTCGAAAACCGTTTGATTTGAATACCGAACTTTTATGTGAGTTGATACATTTGTTTATCTAATATTTCCTAATTATCAATCTTCTTTGTAGATTTAATCATGGAGATGACTGACTTTAATTTTGCTCATATCTTTTAGTTCTTAGAGCATGAATTTAAATTTTTAATTTATATAATTTAAAAAAACGTAATTACTCTATGTTAATTAACTTTAGTTAATTCTGCATTTATAGTTTTAAGCCTCATATGATTTGAATGTTGTATCGACTAGTTGTAATTAAATTATTACTTTTTGGTTAATTTTATACATTGTTTTGTTTGCTTGACGCATAATTAAGTTTTTTGATGTTTTTCTAGTGAAGATGACTTCATGTCTGTTTTACAAGTTGTTTGATGTCGTGAAATTAGTCAGCATACAATAATCCCTGATGAAAGAAGATAATTATTGCCATTATCGTGGCGTGTGGATGCCAGAAGTACGATTTAAATGCGTATTCAATGTTGAAGTTATTTGTTATTTGTGATGTGATCATCGCAAATCCTTGATTAGTTTCAAGAACGCATCCATGGGTTTTGTTTTACTGCAATTTACCCATTTTTGTGAGTCATATAATCAAGAAATTAACTGGGAATCATCCAAATAATGATTC
The DNA here is from genome assembly GCA_030264555.1 of Aleochara sp. GC000083. NCBI lineage: Eukaryota > Metazoa > Arthropoda > Insecta > Coleoptera > Staphylinidae > Aleochara > Aleochara sp. GC000083. Next base: position 5,743 of record JARJDZ010006812.1, read on the forward strand.
ATTAATATTTTGCAACTATTGAATTCCTCATGTGAATTAGTTGATTTTTCAATTACATTTTTACGGTTTTTTATCCTCATTATTTTTGAATTCTACGCGCAAATTAGAAAATAATTTGTGTTATTCAACGAAGCCTCGTGTAGACAAATAACTACTCAAGAATGCATAAATTATACATCGTCCGAAGACCGGCAATGACTTTCTTACCTCGACAACCACCTCAAAACTAGAACCGGGAACTCCAATAGTTCATCAATACATTAGTCGCGCTCTTACATTGTCATTCGTCTACATAAGCCTGCATTTACATACAACAATATCTATAAGTCATGTACTCGCGGCATGTACACGCGAGTAATGATTGGTAATAATGATCCCCGTAGAATGTGAACGCCACTGACATAATGGATGTAATAACAACCGCCTCCTGGGGGAGACGCCCTGCCACCACTCGTACGACATGTGTGGTCGCACAACGAAACAATCGTGAAGGTAGAAGAAGAGAAATTCGAATTTTCCCGACCGAGATCCTTGGAAATGCTCGTAAAATCATTTTTCCGTTCCACGCGACATCAACTGACGCGAGGTTTGGGGGGAACGGTTTGCAACAAGCTCCCCAGCACCTGTTACGTTCCCACCATCAGTGCTCCATGCATATTAAAAAAGCATTGAACTCCCTGAACTGCAGCCAGCTGAATCCATCGATAAACAATATTTTGTTGGTAGCTGTGCAGCATGAGCGTGCACCTCGGACGGCTGCCCAGCCGTCGATGCATCATTACCCGCTGAGTTTTGCACCACGTCTTCGAGGGCTGCAGACGTCGACCTTCTTCAGCGGGTTGCAAGGCATGCCGCTTCATCTCCACGCGCCAACTGCATCCATAATTGATCCCAGCTCGCTGCATTCGACTTATCTGCAGCAGGGTCTGTTGTATCCGAATATGTTGCAGAACACGTTTGGGAAGCCTCTTTTTTCCGGTGAGTAACCACCTAGAAAAATGCAAAATATTAGTCGAAAGTTTAACAGTTGAAATTCGTTAGCAACCATCTTGTTTTGCCAAAAATTATTACTTACATGAAATGTAAACCATCCTTCTGGAGTCCCCTTCATGATTTTCTACCTGGACCTGAGATTCCGTGATGAAATAAGAAACCTCCATGAAGTTGATGTCCACGATCATGGTTACCTAACATAAATTGAATCATTAGAATAAATAAAATGTGTAATTAAAGTGATCTCACCTATGAAAATGTAATCTGTACCAGGTCAAACATACACGAAGCCGCTTTTCACCAGCACGACGCTTGCTCATCAGCAAATCGTCCTCAAAGAGGACGAAGTCACCTCCAGCGAGGAAGCCAACCCCAAGTCAAACGACTCCTCAGCGATCGAAATCACAAACGATGCGACTCCAAAACGTTTGGAGTTGCCCATCATCAACGACAGCAGCAAACGCATCGAGATTCCACCAGTAGCTACGCTTTTCCCCGCTGAAAACGTCTACGAGTCTGCTGCCAAGCTTCTCTTCTTGAGCATCAAATGGGCGCGCAGCATCCCCTCGTTCCTGCAGCTCTCCTACAGGGATCAGTCCATCCTTTTGGAGGAAAGTTGGAGCGAGTTGTTCATCCTCACGGCTGCACAATGGGCGCTTCCAATCGACGAGAGTACGTCCCATCCCTATGTATATCTACGGGTCATACCTACCTCAATGTAAATTTGCAGATGTCCTGGTGACGAATGCACTAGCACCGACTACACGGCAGCACAACCTCGAGGAGGAAGCGCGCAAATTACGCGATGTGATCAATCGTTTGACCCTGCTGCGCGTGGATCACACCGAGCACGCTTGTCTCAAGGCGTTGGTGCTGTTCAAAGCAGGTGAGCAAGACACATGGTGAATCTGATCAAGGGTAACTAACGTTGTGTGCAATTGCAGAATGCAGGGGGCTATGTGAGAGCAATCATGTGGAGATGCTGCAAGATCAGACGCATGTAATGCTCAACGAATACTGCGCACAGCGACAGAATCATGGCAATCATAAGGTGCGATTTGGGAAGCTGCTCCTTGCGTTGTTGGCCGTGCAGGCCGTGAGCCGCAGGGCCCTCGAGGAGTTGCTCTTCAAGCAGACCGTTGGCGATGTCGCTATCGATAGATTGCTGGGCGATTTGGCGAAAGTAACGCAAACCACTTAAATGCCCAAATTTGGACGTGGAATGTCTGCTACAAATGATTTTCTAGTCAATATTTCTATGAACGTCTTGTAACTCATGTAATATATGTTGTAATATGTGTTTCATGTAAATATAATTGCTAAGGAAGTACCAACAATTTTACCCGGTAATGATACAACGTAAAATCTTACCTCAGACGATTTCATATTCAGGAACATCAAATTTTGTTGTCTCACAACGACGCCAGCAAAACAACACTTACTATGCACTTAGATTGCAATATCACAACAACAATAACGTTTTTTGCGTTAACAAATTGGAGGATTCGTTACGAAAGTTTAACCTCTAATAAAAATTACAGAAAGCGAATAGTGCTGACATCATTCTGCACTGACGCGAATCACCACCGAAGCGCACTCTGGTGGCACAAATTGAACCTATTGGAATTTTGATTTATATTCAAAAATACTAATTAAATCAACTTTATAATTATAAAACAATAAATTCCACAGCCCAAAAGGCAGTATTATTCGCAAATTTAAAATTTCCAAGCGCTCTCTGTATTCTACTTCGTAAAGATGCTACCTCAGCTGTTTCTATTGACATTTCAAGGATTCTCAACATTTCCAAAACGAAGCAATTTCGTTGAAGTCAGTGAAGTGATTTTGGTAAAATTGCAGGCGCCTGGTACGCCTACAATATTTACCGTTTAAATAAAGGTGTGCAAACATTCCATCGATGACGAAATCACATCCAATAATCAATGCGTTACGTTTGCTTGTAGGCGATGGCCAAAGAAAGGAGCGCGTAATGCAAGGGCCCATCCACCTTGCATGTTTATCCTGCTAGGAGTCGTTAATGTCTCCACAGTGCTCATCAGTATTATCCTAATTGGAGTTTATTTATTGCACGTCCGCAAGAAGCTATTACCGCCCTCAAAACGCAAGAAAATGGAGCCAGAAGATGCGAAATTTATGCGCACGTAAGTACCCCATTGATTCACATATGAATTTTTAATTTCTAATTGGTTTACCTGGTGTTTTAGGGACCGACGTCCTGGTACACTGGATGCACATCCATCTCTCACTGCAATTGTCTTGAATTATGAGTTAGAAGTACAGATCTTGGGCCAGAATGAAGGAGTTTTGTATGGCGAGAAACAAGTGAGTAATGTAATTCAAAAATTAACAAGTTCTAATTGGATTTGGTTGTTGTAGAATCTTAAGAAGGTGATTGAGTTACCAATGTTGAATTCCCGGTCGGATTGTGCTGCTCTGGCAAAGGAGGTGCTCTCACAGTGTGATCTCATCCATCCATCCAGGATGTCTGAACTGGAACAGATTATTTTTTACTTGAAAAAACGCAAATTGTCCTCATCCAATAAGGGTAACTACATAAATAGATATATTTACATTGAAAATAGCTTATTTTGATCATTTTAGATCAAGATATAAGTAGGAATGGTTCTGCGGAGAATGAAAATGCAAACATAAATAGTTTGAATGAATATATTGAGCTACTTTATGAGGGGCTGCAGGAAAAGATCAAGGCGTCAATGCTTATTCTACAGCTAGCTAGAGAATCTGAGAATTTGGAAGCCCTTTCAAAAAATGGTAAACAAATTTCCTACTTTTCTGAACGTCTTTATCGATTTACTCATTTTAATACTTTCAGAAACCGTGCTGAGTGCTTTAACGCGTGTCCTTAGAGAAGACTGGAAGAAGAGCATCGTCCTCAGCACGAATTTGATCTTTATCTTCTTCTGTTTCTCTACATACTCATGTTTTCATCACGTAATTCTTCACTACAAGATCGGCTCGTTATGCATGAACATCATCGTCTTCGAGCTGCAGCGCTACGAAGAATGGAAGCAGGAACTCTCTGGTGCAGCCGTCAAAGTCTCAGACATTCCAATAATGCGACGTTCTGCATCGAACAACATTAATCTTTCTGAAACTCCGGTGCGCACCGGAATTCCTCAGAAAGTGCGCCCCAAATCGGGCAATTTCACCGACCTGAACATGAAATCAGTTATGGAAGGCAGCGTCTACGATGACCTAAGTCAAAGTACGGAAAGCATCAGCGAGAAGAAGCAGCTCAGCGAGACAGAACGCATAAAACGCTACAGAACTTTGATTAAGAAGCAGGAGCAGTTACTGCGGGTCGCATTTTTCCTGCTGCTGAATATCGCTGAAGATGAGAACGTCGAGGAGAAGATGACGAAGAAGAACATCGTCGAGCTGCTCAGCAAGACCCTCGACAGAGAAAACGAGGAGTTGCTGGTACTGGTGCTCACCTTCCTCAAGAAGTTAAGCATCATGCAGGTCAACAAGGACGATATGTGCGAATATGGAGTCGTGGAGAAGCTGCCCAAGATGCTGCTGAGTAACCACGTGGATGTTGTCCATTTGACGTTGAAATTACTCTTTAATTTGTCCTTCGACGAAGAGCTGCGAATGCAAATGGTCAAATTAGACATGCTACCAAAATTTGTCAGTCTTTTATGTACGTATATCTGTTGGGTGCGTTCAAATGAATGTTAATTTGATATAATTTACGTTACAGCTGATGATAGGCACCAGGAAGTCGTCCTGAAGTTGCTCTATCACCTCAGCTTCGATGATGACGTCAAGGAGCAATTTGCATACACAGATTGCGTGTCGTTAATCGTCGACATGCTCGTGCTGAACGCCAACGATCAAGTGGACCAGGTGATGGTCGCATTATGCATAAATTTGGCAATCAACAATGCGAACGCGCAGCAAATGGCTGATAACAGCCGACTGCACAGTCTGATGACGCGTGCGCTCGCCCACGAGGATGCCTTACTCATGAAGATGATCCACAACATCGCCGAGCACGACTCGACGCGCACGAGCTTCATCGAGTTCGTGGGCGACCTCGCCAAGGCGACGATGGACTCCAAGAACGAGGAGTTCATCATCGAATGTCTCGGCGTGCTGGCCAACCTCCACCTTTCCGATCTGGACTGGGCTGAGATTTTCAAACATTTCAACATGATTCCATGGTTCAATGATGTGCTGCGTTCAAATAATGCGCAGCAGGATTACATTCTCCAGGTCATTGTCTTGCTGGGAACGGCAATTCATGACGAAGGATGCTCCCTGTTGCTCTGCAAATCCAATATTTTACCAGCACTCATCGATTTGTTGAAAACCTATCAGGAAGATGACGAAATCGTCCTGCAAATCATCTACGTATTTATGATCGCGCTCAATCATCGCGAAAGCATCGATTACGTCATCAACAACACGGAAGCTCCAGCTTATTTGATCGATTTGCTGCAGGACAATAACAAGGCGATTCGCAAAACGTGCAATACTTGTTTGGATATGATTGCTGAGAGGAGTGCCTCCTGGGGCGAACGCATCAAAATCGAACGATTCCGTAATCATAACGCGCAATGGTTGCAAATGGTCGATTCAGAGCAGTTGGAACCTGAGGAGGAAGAAGAGGATAATGAATTACCTCCGTATTTGAATACCAAATATTTGAGCACTGCTGTAGTACCTCCACTTTTGGAAAATGGTGGAAGCGATTCGGAAATTATTCCGAAAAAAGTTACCGAATTTGACTATTTCCACAAAGCTGACGATAAGTAAGTAGAAAATCTATGAATTGATACTTATAATAACTGATTGTTTCTAGTTTGTTGCAAGATTTCGAAATGGAGTCGATGTAAAATGAACGTGATCTGGGATGCAAACAATTATACATTATACTCGCTTGTTAATTTATCTAGTCAGGAATGAAGTCTCAACACTTTATTGCAATAAGTGCATTTCATATTGTCGTTGCACGACTATTTTAGCTATGTTAGACCGTAATTTATTCCGACAAAATGTATTTTTGTCTAGGAAAATATGCAAATTGTAATTTTAAGTTGATTACTTTGTACATGTCGTTTGTTGATTAGCATTTGTTCTCGTTTTATCTAATTTTATATTTTATAGTTCCATGTTTTGTAGCTATCTATCTCAAACAAATTGATATTACATTCCAACCATGCAATATATTCATGTAATTATTTATTGTATTCAAATAAATAAATGACTAATCTATGGAAATCATCACTACATTTTCTTTCAAACAAATTGCTGTTTTTCCTATTAGAACTTGCAAATTGGGGGTTGTTATCAGGAATTACTCATTGGATTTTCCAATGAATCAATTCAATGATTCACACTGCAAATCCAATTTGCATTTCCGCGAGCAAATGCTTTGAATCCAGGATCATCATCAATTATCACGATGTCAATTGATTAAAGTTTAATGCAAAAACGGAACAGTGGGCAATCAAGTCATATCAATAATTATGGAGCAAAATTTCAAATGTACATATTAGCTTAGGCTTAACATACCTATTCTGTATTTCAGTTAACGTGTAATGTGGGTGGGTTTTGTGAATGTTACGCGAATGAGGTGTATCTTTTGCAATGGCATCATCATCATCTCCTCAGTGATTCTTCAACACGTAATTCGTTTAAGTTACATGTAGTATGATTAACAGCTAATATCACTTCAAATTTTGACACTGTACTGCTTACATTTACCAGTAAAATTGATGTAATTCTCATAGTATTATTATTATGTTCAGTAGTTATAGGTAGAGTTCGTAATTAGTTTAAACATAGAAGAATGAGTTGACAGTGTGATTGTGCCTGTAGGTGCATTAATAACAATATTACATTCGCTGAATTGAAAATGTCTCCTTAATTGTATGTACCATTAATTGCGTTGTTGAATTCTGCCAGTAGAGAACTTAAAGCAATTCGAAAAAAACGCGCAATAACAAACAAATTAGCGTAGAAAACATTAAATTTTTGGCAATTGGCACCGAAAAGCTCGCTTGGGGGATTTGTTTGGGCCATTTGAGCGTCGAAAATAACAAATTCGATGATGCGTTGTTTGTTATTTTAGCACAATGTTCATATATATTAAGAATTTTTTCTTGCGTAAATACGTGCGATTTTAGTTGCGTTACAATTACTTAAGGAATGTACCACTAGAAATACATAGAAATTAGAATAATCGTGAATTCAATCGTGGCGGACAATTAACGAAGAAAAAACAATAACACTTCAAAATGGTGGCAAACATTTTCCAAACTTATATATACATATTTGCATGGCTCACATCACATTTTCAGACACATTTCGTGTCGTGCCTGTTCGTCAACAGAAATCGGAACATTTGCATTGAATCCAGTAGAAGCATCACAAACTAATCGACCTTATAGATAGTTAGCGCATGATCGCATTAATTATTGTTAGCGACTTAGTTGAACATTGTTTAAGCTAGAATTTTTATCTCGTAAGCGTGACTTATGCAATGTAAATTCTTCATCGCTGAAAATCAAGTAAACATATATTCATAGTTGCAAGGACTTCCTCCTACTTCTTCATCGTCTCCTCTCTTCCTCGACTAATATCAACAATGAAAATGACAATCTTAAGTAGTAGTAAACAATCATGATGATAATAATTAATCGTGAATAATATAAGAATAATAATACACATCTTCGCATTCATTGAAAAATAATTTCTGAGGCAATTTTATTGCCGCATATCAATATTCTTTAGGTTTCAAATTCAGCCGTTTAGGCGTCACATCGTCTCATCCACATCTACCTTAGTTATAGTGTTACAGCACTTCTCAAACAATTTATTCAAAATTTATCGTAGTAATCCTCTAGCAATTGGGTGAGGAGATATTCGAAAAATTCCTGTCTCGCGTTCACCTAATCGTGAGAGATTTCAGGTCCTTCGCCGCCATTTCGTTATCCTTGGCGTGCACACGACAATTTTCCCATTTCGTTTAGGTTCATTAAGTACAACAAGCAAAACACAACGTGAAAATCAACGTGACTTGCCATTTGTAAGATTATTTAAGCGAAAATTAGGCGATTTCGTTTGCTTTTCTTTTCTGCGCATACGCCCTGAAAGTGTGTTGAATTCATGTGGCGCGCGATCCTGTCGCGCATTGAATCGTCGAAAAAAAGATGATTAGTTGTAGACTAATTAGTTACATTTAATGTGTGTATGCGTGTATGTTTGTTGACGTGGGGGATTGGTCGATGTGCGTACGAATCTCAGCCATCACTCTCACTCTTTGTTCACGGTCGTGTCCATGGGGCTCGCGGGCTGGGGCGCCGGAATCGCCGGCTTGATGAACCGCTCCCCAGTGCGACGCGACGCCGACACCGGCGAGCTGTTCGCCGCGCTGAGGCCGCCTCCAGCGGGCGGCATCGCCGGCAGCTGGCCGCAGCTATGGCAGCGCATCGCGGACATGATGAGCGAGTCGCGCGGCGAAGGAGCTTGCAGCGAACCACCTGCAGAACGAGACCGAGCGTTAATCAAACGAGCTAGGGCAGAAGGTGGACTTAACCTACTGCTATATTTACCGGGGCTGAGCGGCCGGCACTGGTTGGACGCCGTCGCCGACGCCGCGCTGTACGGCACCGGGCTGATCGCGTGCTGGCGCACGCCGTGCTCGTTGTAGTGGCGCTCCTCGTCCATCTCCAGCGAGCTCTCGCTCTCCGAGAGGTGACGACACAGCGCTTCGCGTCTATCGACCTCCAGCTGGAGCTTGCGCTGCAACCGGAGGTTCTCCTCGCGGATGTTGCGCTCCTCCTGCGCGTAGCGCTGCATCTTCTGCGTGTGCTCCTGCTGGCTGATGGCGAGCTGCTGGCGGAGGCGCGCCACCTCCGAGCGCAGCGTTTGAATATGTGCGGAGAGGTTTGTCGCTGTGTCGCCGTTGTTGATATCGCGCGGGCTGGTGGGGTCAGACACAGGCTGGTCTAGCTTGATCTGCAGCATACGCTTCTCCGCCTCCAGCTTATCCATACGCTTCCAGAGTTTATTCACCAGAGCCTCTTGTTCTTGCTCCAGTGTATTCTCCAGTTCCACCTGGTGCATCAAAAACAAAATTAGAGAATGAAATAGATGCCTTTTGGACTCACCTTCTCGCGTCGTAGTTGCTCCAAATTGGTCTGCTTTGCAAGCGTCTCCGCTTCGAGCTTCTCAATCTTCCGCATCAGCCGATTAACGAGACATTCCTGTTCCTGTTCAAGGGTCTGCTCCAGGATGCACTTCTCCTGGCGGAGCTGCGTCAGCTTGCGGGACAAGTCGTTCGTGAGGCACTCCTCTTCACGTTCGTAGTGATGCGCCAACGACTCTTTCTCCTTCTTCAATGCCTGGATCTTCTTCAAAAGTGTGTTCGAAATGAACTCCTCTTCCTGCTCAGCCTTTGCTTGCTACACAAGGAAAAACAAACGTGAATTGTACGCTCACAACGTGTCGGAAACGGAAACAAAGGTGAAACTTACAATGATGACAGATGCTTGTCTCAGGCCGCGATTTTCCTCCTGGAGGGCCTTCACTCGAAGCTTGTACGTCTCCAGCTCGACCTTCAGGACGCGATTATGCTGCTGCAGGCTCTCGATGCGTTTCTGCAGCTGCTCGCGGGTGATGGGGCTGGGGGGCATCATGATGGGGCCTCCGTCAATGCTGCTCGAGTCGGATTCGCTCGCTGAGTCCGCCATGCTCAAGATCTGCTGCTCTAACTGCGAGCCTGATGAGGAGATGATCGCAGGCGATGAGGTTTCTGCAATTGGGGGCTCTACGCGTCCGCGATTACGAGGCTATCGCCACGATCGCCCATGCACGAAGAGCTCTACTGCCTGATCAGCTGCACAACAATGAACGTGTTGGGCATTACAATCGGAACGTGCACTCGTCGCAGACAAGGACGCGAATTTTCGGCCGGATTGTTGGTATTTTCTCGTCGGTTTTGCTTGGGTCGTCAATCGGATGGAGAGCCCTACAAAAATCCACTTGGAGCAAGATACAGCACTTGGTATTCGATGCGTTGCGACTGGTTACACCATGCATGCACGATGCGTTTCGGCACAACTGATTGACGATGTCGCGAATTTCCAGAAAATGGGAACGTTATCGGGCACTCGCAAATGGTGAGCTACAGGGGTACTCGGTATTTCGGCCGAACCGTTGCAATGCTGCGCGCACTTGGTTGCAGGACGCGGGCAAGATGAGAGAGACGAGGAGTTCTCGCAGCTTGTGGCCTCCCAGAGAACAAATATTCTACTTACATGTATTTATAAACGAATCACCTGTATATGGCGTCTGTGTATGTGCGCGAACCTGATGCGTTCATGCACGGATGTGTGAGTGTGTATATACGAACCGATGAAATGCGTTGCAGCCGAACACAAATGCACTCGAATCAAATCGTTTGCTTCATAACGAACACTCCAGCTTTTCAGCAATCACTTGCATTTTGCGAATTTCGCGGATTTGTTGTTCAGCTTGTCAATTTCAGTTGGGCGAACACCATGGAAAAAAGCAAGGTGACACCTGCCAACTACAGCGCCACCATAATTTTGTGCTATTATACATTTAACAATTTTAGTAAATTAATTTACAAATTACATAATTTAAACTAATTTAGCATGCAAACTGAATAAATCTATGTATTCTACATTAATCATCAAGTTCCTAATATCCAATAAGCATAGTATTTACATATATAAGTACAATATAAAAAATATAATAAATAAACATTGTCATTTGTCCAATTTATGATAAATATTTAATTGTTTTGTGTAATTAAAGTCGTGATTATATGAATTTTGATTACTAATCAACAACATTCAAATATACCGCTTAATTTTATATCCCCACTCCTCTTCAGTGTTACCAACATTAGGATTAAACTAGTAAACAACAAGAAATTTAATTGTTGTTGTAGGCTAAATTGTAAAATTGAATGTTTAAATATCTCGAGGACAAAGCCATTTCTCTAAAATTGTTGTTTTATTCTTTTATTTGATCGTTTCAAAATCCACAATTTAAAAAAGACCAAAAACCAATGAATACCAGCGCCCCCACAAATGTGTGTTTTTGCATGGCATTAAACTTTAATTAATTTGAAATCAAATTTTTTCAATTCTTAACATTTAGTAAAATATCAATGCAAACTATTCATGATTGACAATCAATTGGATTTTATAATTATATTAATGAATATAATGCCAGTTAACAAAACATGTAAATGAATTCATAAACCCTGCTACTAACACAGGTGTATAAAACTTAAGATGATAACTATAAACATGAATGAATAAATAACAAACAATTATGATATAAATCACCAGTCCCATTCAAGGGCGTTCGAATCTATTCATCCATTCGCATTTTCTTATTAACTTCTAAAATGCTATCGGCTTTCGCCTTGATAATCCTCTTAGCTTTCAGATAAGACATTGCATTTTGTCTAGTGTTTGGAGAAACCGCTTCCGCTCCATGATTCGAAGCAGATGACGAATCCATCATATCATCTTCAGTCTCCATACCCTCCGCCGACGAAGGATCACCATCAGCTTGCTCATCCTCGGTTTGCGAATCCGGCGCAACAAATTCGCCTGTTAATTCAAAAAGAAAAACAAGATAAAAGTAAAAATATGACATTCATAACTTGTTAATCACCATTGAGTGTGGGCAGCATTATTGGTGGCAGCAGCGAAATATCTTTCTTGTATTTGATCATCAAGTCCTTGATGATATTCGAAATGTCTTCGCGTTTACGCGTGACGACGGTCTCGTCGAACCAATCCTTGAGCCCCTTGATTGGAATGCGATAGTCTTTGATTGGATCACTGAAGAAATGCTCCACGTACTGGAGCAGGTAGAGGCCACAGTCGGTGTAGTTGTTTTGTTGCGGAATCTTCGGGCACGCGCCGTGGATCACGTTCTTCGTGAACGTGCGAATCTCCTTGCGTTTTGCAGCGTATTCGCAGGTCAGGTAGTCGCGCAGCGTAGCAACGACGCGAGAACGCGACGCGCCTGCCAGCGAATCGAATATGAGTATACAAGGCCTGGAACATTCAAATTTCCCGCGTTAGTTCCCCCTCCACTCTACCCATCAGTGTTACCAACATTAGCACCAAGTTGGTGATATTCATAAAATCGGTTTCAAGACTCATAAAACCACGCTAATTTGTATGAAAACATATCAAATGGACGTATACCAATGATCCCACTCAAATAATTTAAGTTTTATCCATGAATAAGACTCAAAAGATGAAAAAATCTTTTGTGGGTTAGGTATGAAGCTGCCGGATCATGCAACGTTGCCACATGCCCAGGATAACTTACTGCTTAATAGGAACTTGATCCGTTTTTGTGTTGGCGACAGAGGGAACATCCTCAGGGTCTTCGACATCGAACTCGCTCTCATCACCTTCGGCTTCGTCCTTATCAGAATCCTCCTCGAGGGTTTGCGGTGGCTTCTCTTTGGGCGCAACTGGCGACGTCTTTTGCGTAGATATCACTGTAGTTTTAGAAGTGTTAGATGCTTTTTCTGATAGGAAATTTGAAATATTGTAATCGAATGCAAAATGACCCCCTTTTTCTCACCACATACTTTTTGTTGGTTCCAATTTGATTCGGACGCCATCAAATGTACACGTCCCCGTCCAACCCGGGAAGCAAATGATGGCGAGGAACCAATGCGCATTTTCATTGATCGGTATGATGATGTAGTCCTTCTCGAAGAGGTCGATATTCTTGGTCCAATTCTTCACGCGAGCATGTCGTTTCTGCGCCGGGGATAACGACGGATCGAATTCCGACGCGTGCGTCCTCCTTTGAAAAATAACGGTCATTATGACGGCAACACCGCACTCATACTTGAGAAAATTTTTGCGGGAAAATACAGTGTTCCCAACGGTAGCAATGTAATAACTTAACCTCAATTCCATTGGACTTCTACACCAGATATGCTACAGTTGGCAACACTTGGTGATTTGAAAAGTTTTAAAAAACCACCTTAACCACCATAAAATTTGAATTTTAAACAAAAACAAAAATGTAATTTTAAAATCAACGATATGAGACATTAATAAATACAAAATGTTTATGGTAGTTAAGTTGGTCTTCAACGTTTATTTCATTTGTAAATCTTTGGTTCCGTTTTGAAAACGGGTAAATCCCCCAGTTGGGCATAAGAACGTACCTCATTGGTCGCGACGGTTTCGTCGTAAGGCGATTATAGAAGAACGTCGAGAAAACATGCACCTTGGACGCTTTCTCCTTGAGCGTCTCGTTGACGAGATACTTCAGATAGAAATCGATAATGACATCATTCAAGAATTGATCGCGCTCCAGGCAGAGGTAGTCCTCGGTGTTGATGCTGATGCCACCTTTTCCCGGGGGATAGATGAGAAGTTGTCGGACGCTGTCGGTTGCGCCCATCGATCTATTACTCCTGAAAAATCCAAGATGGCGAATTAAGCGCGAAATTCGAATGCGAAATTGTGGGTCACTTACAACGATTGCGCGATGAGCGCCACATCTTTGGGGCAGGACTTCAGCAGAATGGAGTTCGCCTGCGAGATGCTTAGCTCCTCGATGGAGGTGCCGTAGATTGTCTGCAGCACCCAGCGGTCTTCCGGACCGAGGCTCGACGGTAGCAACACCAGCCGACGAACGACCTCGTTCTCGGACACTGGGTCGAAAAAGTCGTCGCCTTCTTCAGCGGTCATGCCGAGCAGGCTGCACGCCTTGGTGGCAGCCTCCGGCAGAAGGTAATAGAACAGCACGGGCAGCGTCTTCTGGAAGCACGCCATGACCTTCAGGATGTGCCGACGTGCAATCACAACCGTAACGAGCAGATCCTTCTTCTTGGAGTGCAATGCTTTGATGATGAGTTCCCTACCGTTGACGGAAACCTACAAAAAGATATTAAAATTGAATTTTTGACTTCCAAAACATTATTTTACGTACATCATGTGTCGGGACAAATTTGTACGACCCCATGCGAATGATCCGACAACTGATGGTCGTGCAAGCGACGGAATTGTATCCGGAATTGAGTACGACGCGGCCCTCTTTCAGGTCAGTGATGGAAGGCTCCTGCACGGGCACAGTCTCAGCCATCCCCGAGGTGTCGTGGTTGGTACCAGACTGGTCAGCGGTGTCATCTTCATCGTCGGAACTGAGTGTGACGACCATTGGCTCCACTTCGACGAGCTTCGGACGCACCTTGCGGCGCATCGTAACAGCTGCAGGTGCCGATTTGTTGAGGACGGTCGGGGGAGCACCAGGTGACTGCGCTGCTGCTATCGCATTGAGCGCAGATCCTGGATGGGGTTTCAAATTGATGGAGATTTGGGGTTTACGTACATTTGGATTGCCAGGATTCAGACTGCTGGGGGAGTTGACGGTTTTGATATTCTGTGGTAATCTGCGCTTGCAGCGCTGACATTTGTTGAAGTCCTCGGAAAGATATCCACAATGCGTGCACACAGCCATCTTACCAGGCACGATTTTCGGGGCTTCCGGTTCAGGGGAAGGTTCACGTGGAGGTGTCAACGGTTGCGACACCATCATCGGCGGTTTTGGGGATGCAGGTCTTGGTTCGGGTACTTTTTGATCGACCTCCTGAAAAACAAAAATGGAATTTCATGTCATACAGTTTAACAAAAGGAAATCTTCCTGCTTACTTCCTCATCATCGTCGTCATCTTCGTAGCCAACGCTCACAACAATATTGATCCCATCCTGGTTGACTTCGGAGATGGCGATGTTCGTGGTCGGCTCCAGAGGGACGCCAACCTGCTCCAGGATTTCCTGGATGGTGCAGTCTTCTTTAGGCGTGGTGAACGTAATCAGACGTTGTTCACCGCATGCGAGCAGCACGAACATGCGAATGCTGCTCTCGAAATCCTCCTCGTTGGCCCCGCGACTAATGATTTCACTTAGCTCGGGTGGAGCTGTGAATTCACGCAAAATCTTCGGCAGACGCTTGTTGACATTCGGTGAAATGATGCGCGCAGTCGGAGATGGGGTTATTTGATTCGACGATGGTGCCGCTTGCGGTGGAGCTTGTGGAGGCGGCAGCAGCGGTTGATTCACAGGATTTTCAACTGTGGTGGTTGAACTGGCGCGGTATGATGGTCGACCTGGAGGTCGCACCATTGGTCGCGTCTGACCAACTCGGGGGACCTGCTGCTGTGCATTTGCAAGAGCCCTGAAACAACATTCAATTAAAATACAACCTTCTCACTGTTTACAACCTACCTTTGAGCTTTCTTCAAAGCAATTAACTGCTGATACTCTGCAATTGGGATGATCCTGCCATCCTCAAGCTTCACCATCTCTCTACCATTAATCGCAGGCTGGCTAGGAGCTGGTGAAGCTGTCCTTGTGGCTTGTGTGGCTTGAGTGGCAGCCCTTGGAAGGCGGGCAAGTGCTGGCGCGGGGTTAACTCGTGGCTGGTTGGGTCTGTTGTTGACAAGTGGTGATCGAACAACATTTGCCTGCACTGGGGATGATGTACGGGCTGCAGGACTGGCCTGCGGTCGCGGCATGCTGCTGACGAGTCCACGCACACGCGGCGAATTGACAAGAACGGGGGCTTGCACCTGGTTCGGTTGCGGAATGAGCACCTTCTGCTGCAGAGTGTGATTGAGCACAACAGGTTGCATATTGGTGAGCACCTGCTCCGGCTCGGATGGAGCGCTCTCCACCAGGTACACAGGCTGCTGGCCGAACTGTGCGCTGATCGCTGAAGATGGCTCGAAGACAACGTACGGTTGCGATACTGCGGGCGTATCTGTTGTCTGGATGATGAACTGCACCCCGACGTTGCTGTCGACGATGCTCGCGTAAGCGGTGTTCGGTAGAGTTGCAACTTCTTGCGTTATCTGGCCCGGATCGTAGATTTGATAGTATTGGGCCATATTACAGAGTGCCGAACGCAAGCGTCGCGCACAGATTCATCGGACCTCAATGCAGATTCGCGTGCACTTACCAACAAAACGTCCGCGAGTCCGCCAAATGGATGCAATCTGCTGGATAGGTTATGATTGCACGAGCTTGCAACGAGTCACGTTTACTCGAATTCACTTATATTTCACTGTTCATGCGATTTCCTCCAGGGTTTTGGCGAATATTCAATGATTAACAGGGCACATGAAGCTTTCGTCAAAGTGCTACACGTTTCTTAAGAAGCTTTCTCTCGTTTCTCTTGTTCTCTTGCTCGATAAAATGGCGAAGGCGTCCCGTGCTTTTCTGCTGACAAGCGCATGACAAATCCGATAGTCGTGCCACATTTTATTTTCATTTCATTTTCATTTCATTTATTGCTTTTCAGTTCATTAATTAAACATATTGTTATTAAATTATCCATTTAATTTGAATTAATACCAATGTTACCAACATTATCTAAAGCAATTCCTCGAAAACAATGACAAAAGAAGATTTTTTATTGCAAATAAATGAAATATATTCATCATTTAGTTACGAAACGTTAAAAAGCATGAATTTACAACAAATTTTAGGTGAATTTGTAATAAATTGAAATTTATTGCAATTTAGTAAGTGCAATGTTGCCAACAACAGAAAATCTAGGGGAAAATCTTAATGAAGGTTAGATTATACAGGGTAGTAATTAAGGAGTGTTTATGCATAAACAAAATGCTAATGAAAAGAATACTGTATTTTATTTAAGTCACCAATAAAAAATCAATTAAAAATTGCATATTTTGTATTTGTTTGACATTTCCTGGGTCCTAATTAATAAGCCAGCTGAACGAGCACGCTATGCATGCGCCGTCTTCCTCTGGCGCATTGCAGCAAATATCATCCAATGGCGAACCATCAGTCGGTTCCCTGCAGTCGTCAGCCACGTCTCGTTCCTGTACAGCTACAAAGAATTGACGTACGTTGTGGTGTTGTGAACGTCTGTGTCTTATCGATATCCCCGCCGTGTCAACATGGACATGAGCGTATTTCTCACAGCGCCCTTGCAGCTCGACAAAATTTGTCGAGCGTGCCTCACGGAAAAAGGAGACATGAAACCCTTATTTGGCGCCTGCCTCGATGAAATGCTTGTTTCATTCGCCCAAATCCAGGTAGGTTGAATCATTGGAGGAATATTGATGACGATGACCTTTAAAAATTGCAAATACAATATATCGCTGACAACGCCCCCAGTGTTTTATGTTAACGTCATTATGGGGGATATTGTACATAGGCAACTCAATGCGCATAAATTTGAAATTCAAAACTTTTTAACTTTTTTAAGGTGGAACAAGATGATGGTTTGCCTTCTTTGATGTGTGTGCAATGCATTCTTCAATGCAGCCGAGCATATACGTTTAAGCAACAATGCGAGAAATCGGAGACGATTCTGCGGAATTATGTATCGCCTGAATTTCAAAGCCAATTATGCCAGAACCTGGAGCAACAACGACGCGAGCAAGTTGAAACCGAGCTCCAGGAAAATACGCTTACGTTCACGGCGGAGAATATGGCCAGCGTTCTCGGGGAGGAATTGCCTCCAGAGATCGTCAGCGTGAACTATGAAGATGATACGACGCAATATTTCACCGTGGAGCACGTCTCCATCGTGGAACCCATCATAACGATGAGTTCACCAACAACTACAGCTCCAGCTACGGAGACGACGTCCGTAACTTCTGCAATCACGTCTACAGACTTTAAATGCGAGGTTGAACCTGTGGAATTAATCGAGGAGAATAAGGAGATCGAATTAAACGATCTCATGTTGGAAGCGAAACCAAAGACCTTCACGTGCGAGAAATGCAACCTCTCGTTCGCTCTCCAGGTGGATCTGAAGGTTCACATGATGTCGCACCCGAAAGACCAAAACTACACCTGCACCGTGTGCCGAAAGGAATTCGCTGAGGCGCGCATCCTTCGACGACACGCGAAGATTCACCTCACGAAGAAGCCGCATCAATGCGACCAATGCGACATGTCCTTCGCAGAAAGCTCGAATTTGAGCAAACATAAGAAAAAACACACGGGGGAGCTGCGCAATGTAAAGGGCAAACCGCATTTGTGCTCTGTTTGTGGACGAGCATTCAAATGGGCGTCCAGTCTTTCAAAGCACATGAAGTACCACACTGGGCATAAATTGCACACGTGTGAATTCTGCAATAAACAATATGTAGAAGCACGCAGCCTTATGATTCATTTGCGATCGCATACTGGGGAACGACCTCATGTTTGCGCTTTCTGCAATAAGAGCTTCACTCAGGTGTGTAACCTGGAGAAGCATCTTCGTGTGCACACCGGGGAAAAGCCCTACATGTGTCCCATCTGCGGAAAAGGCTTCACACAAAGCGGCTATGTAACAATTCACATGAGAACGCACACTGGAGAACGACCTTACGTTTGCTCCACGTGTGGAAAAGCATTTGCTGGGTCGAACACTCTCACGATCCATCAGCGAATTCACACTGGGGAAAAGCCCTACGAGTGCAATATTTGCAATAAGAAGTTCAGTCGACATGAAACGCTTGTTATCCATATTCGTAGTCATACAGGAGATAAACCGCATGTTTGCTTCGTTTGCAACAAAGCGTTCATGTCTTCGAGTCATCTTTCTGGTCATATGAAGACGCATTCAGGGCAAAAACCATACGAATGTACGGTTTGCTTCAAAAGGTAACTTTCTCGACATTTTGTCTATATTTGGAGGCGTTATATCAATTTGTTTAAACGTTTTCAGGTTTACTGGTTCTGGAAGTCTCAAAACTCACATGCGCATTCATAATAAAGCTGCAGTTTGCAGGATTTGCAATCGTACATTCGCAAGTGATAACGAAGTGCAAGAGCATATGCTTACTGAACATGAGCTAGTCACAGAAGATCCTCTGAAGTTAACGAAAGTTGAAACGGTTGAGATTTCTGATCTTTTGTAAGTATTTTGTAGTTACGTTTTTTGTTAAACTAATATGTGTATTCATTTCAGGACCGGGGAGACAGTTCACACTGTGCAAGTGCAAACACTTGATAATTAGTCGCTAATTAGTAGTATTTATATTGAAATGTAGATATAATTACAATCATATTAAAAAAAAGCATGTGATATATCAAACATTTAAATATGTCTGTAATACCTTCAACCCATCATAACTTGTACACATCAGTACCCTTCATATAATTATTATGAATCGAAGTAATCAATAAATATAGTTTATTTATTATTCTGTGATTGTTTTAAAGTTAAATTCTGGGATTTGTGTAATTATCCTTGTTTGTTATATGCAACCCAGAGAGCAAATAACGTTTATTCATGTATTTAATGCTTATTAACAATAAATCGCCTTGCCTGCATTAATTATTAAGCAAAATTCAACTATCTGTAATAATTATTAAATAAACAATAATTTTAAAAGGTAACAAATTAATTTTTTAATTATATGAATGTACATTTTGCAACACTAAAATTATTTTTTCGGAGAACAATTTCTAGACTATCTAGATACTTAATTAAAATGTAAATATGTGCAAGATACCATCAGAAACTAATAAATTTAGATAGTTTTGAGCTAAATATAATTTGCATTCATTTATTTAAAATTAATTTGTACACAATCGACCAGTGGAAGAATCACGTCAGGCGCCATTTGCATTGTGCTACTGTCCATCGATTATTGTTGTGTTTACTTTGGTTAGAAAACTTTTAAAATTAACAACGAACACCATGGAAATAGTGAAAATTGAGCACAATTTCGATATGAACAAGATATGCCGTTCATGCTTAATGGAAAAAGACGAAATGCTGTCCGTTTTTGGTGCAGAAGACACTCTAGCACACGGTATTCGCCTTGCAGAAATCATAATGGGATTCGCAAATGTTCAGGTAGCTTCTTTGAGATTGTTTTCATAGTAACAAATTGGCGATTTGCAGATTGAAAGTGGAGATGGCCTTCCAACACTTCTATGCATTCAGTGTGCACATCTAGCCAGCCAGTGCTTAGCATTTAAACAATTGTGTGAACAGTCTGATACAAATCTAAGGACATACTTAGGCAAACCAATCAACACCCTCAAATTAAAGTCTGACGAAGACATAATTGATATGTATGATAATCCATTACTGTTGGATGACTTAAAGTCTGGTGATTCATCATCTGATATCAGTGATGAGGATGATCAGATCACACAAAATGCAATGATAGATATGGCTGAGATATCTGGTGATGAGAAACAAATTGCCCAAAAACAATTAATTACAATCTCTAAGGAACAATTGGAGAAGACTAGGAAGAAGTTGAAGTTGATACAGAGTAAGAAGGCAAACAAGGCCAACAATCAGTGCAATGTATGTAAGAAGCAATTTATGAATATGAGATCATTTCGAAAGCATTTAAAAATGCATATTGAGGATCGATTGTATAAATGCACAATATGTCCCAGGACATTCAATGAGGAAACATATCTGAAAAACCACCTGAGGTCACATATGCCTGATGAGCAGAAACCACATGAATGTGAGTTCTGTAAAAAGAGGTTTATTCATATTACACAGCTGAATAAGCATTTGCTTAAGCACACTGGAGAAAAACCCTATGTTTGTAAGATTTGCAATAAGGGTTGCTTGGCTGAAAACAGCCTGCTGAAGCATATGAAGATACATGAAAGGAAGCCGGGTGATCCGGCGTTGTTTAAACATATGTGTGATTATTGTAAAAGTGAGTTTCCAAATTCACAATCATTAGCAGCTCATATCAAGCAGCATTCTGGTGATCGGCCATTTCTCTGCACAATATGCGGTAAATCACTGCCATCAAAGTTTAATTTGGAGCTTCATTTACGCACGCATACAGGTTTGCAATAAAATTAACAAATGTAACGATCAATTTTGAATAATACGAATGTTTACAGGTGAAAGACCGTTTACATGTGACGTTTGCAAAAATGGATATGTTTCTAAAGCGAGTCTCAAAATCCATATGAGAACCCACACGAATGAACGACCATTTGTTTGCAACTTTTGCGGAAAAGCGTTTCGACAATCTGGGGATCTAACAAGCCACAAACGTCTTCATGGGACTGAAAAACCAATCGAATGCAATGTATGCCAAAAAAGGTACTTTTCGAACTAACGTGTGAATAGAATTTTCATATAACTTAATGAATTGTCTTCTCTAGGTTCACAACCGTTATGAAATTAAAGTACCACATGCGAAACCACACGGGAGAACGTCCCTACGTCTGCGTTACTTGCGGACGCGGATTCACCTTGAATACAATCCTTTTGCGACATATGAGGGTTCATTCTGGAGAGCGTCCCTACGTCTGTGTCACCTGCGGCAAAGCCTTCTCCCAGTCGAGCACATTAAATACGCATATGAAAGTCCACACGGCGACGTCCCCCAAGTACAAAACAATCGAAGAAAATCGACAAGATTCCCAAAATGATAAATTTCATATGCAAGCCAGTCAACAACAAGAACAAATCCAGCTCGAAACAGCACGCATCCTCACAGAGGACGCAACGAGGCTGCTGAATGACAATGCGCATCTTCTGGCTGAGTACAAACTCGCAAGCAACGAGGACGACTCGCCTAAATTCATCGATGACACGCGCATCCTGGTGAACGTAACGGAACCCAGGCTGCTCGTTAACGATGCCCGAATGATAGCGTCCGATGCACGTCTGATTAGCGACGATAGTCGGCTGCTGGACGGCGTTAATGTTAATGTAAACGTCGGCGCAAACGATGCACGTCTTGCGCTCGTTGGTGATAAGTACTTAAGTAATTACGATCCATATCATCGCGGCGAGTTGTAGGCAACTTGCCCTGCATGTTGACCTCATAGAGAAGATGAAATCGGCGATAGCGGCGTATACGATGTGCAAACACGATGGTTCCTCTAGATTTTAAGCATATTTTAATACAAATCGCATATTTATGAATAATTTTATTGGTAGCAACGTACCAAATGTATATTTTTGCACCGGTTCGAAACGAGGGCAGCTACGTTTAACGAGCGCGTGCGGCTTGTGAATGCAAAGAGAGGTGCATCTTATTCAAATTTGAAATGTACATAGTGCATGTTCAGTGTATTTTTTAAGCATATGAAATTATGCTAAGTAAGCATGGATGTTGTGCGTCCATTTGATCTGTTGCTCGCTGACAGAGGCCTCCAGCAACAAAGAGGAGGGAAAATAAAATTATTTTTTATGAAAACAAACTGTTTGTGCCTCAGTTTCCCTGTTCGGTACCGCACGAACGGCCGTTTACCTTGCCTGCTCTCAAATACCAGTTTCAATTAGTCATTGTTGAAATTTCCAGCAATTTGTTCGTGTTATCAATACCAGTTTGAGACGATACACACCTCAAACGTGCATCATTCGATTGGACACACGCAATGCATCGAAAACGCAGTTTGGTAACGGTGATTTCGGTTTTAATTGGTAAGATTTGCATTTTTATTTCCTCAAAATCACCAAAGATTAGTTTCGTTTGCATACAAAGATATTTTACTTTGAAACATCGTTCTGTACTACGAAATATCAAAGAAATTGCTTGTTGAGTAATTAGAGCTCTTTAAGGCTTACAAAATACTTTAAAATTTTGAAAAAATTGATAAAAAATGTTAATTGGGAACAAGACTGTAGGCAACCCAAATTACAAATCAAATTTTTGTGTAATCAGAATACAATTTAAATTTCTGTTTTTAGGAGTATGTTATTCAGTTCGCATTCATGGTGATTGTGGAACGAGAAACAGCGACTATTTGAGTCGAATTGTTGGTGGCCAAGACACTCTTCCTGGAGAATTTCCCTGGTTAACTTCAATTCAACTACGACAAACGAATGGATTCAAACATCTTTGCGGAGGCGCCCTTGTTTCAAACAAATGGATCCTTACAGCAGCCCATTGTGTTCGTGATTTGGAACCTAAGGACATCTCAGTTGTCACTGGAGATTACAATTTGTTCATTGCAGAAGGTAATTACCCTTTAATCTTAAACTAATATCATTCCTGACCTTTCCTTAGGCTATGAACAACGAAGAAGAATCAAAAAGTTCGTCAATCACAACTTCGACATTTCAACATTTGAAAATGATATAATGTTATTGGAGATGGAACGATTGGTCGCCTATAATAATCGAACGAGTCCTGTTTGTATACCAAATTCTGAAGATATTTTTGATGGTATGCTATTTTTTGTTAAATTGCATGATTTAAGTCTTTCATTGATAGAAGTGGGAATTGTTGCTGGCTGGGGACGACAACATGAAAATACAACAAATTCTGAGACACCTCATCACGTAGATCTTCCCATAATTGATAAGAAAGCTTGTGATGAACCATACAAGAAGATTGGTTTTGGAAGCAAGCTGAATTCATGTCAGTTGTGTGCAGGATATCTTTCAGGAGGGAAAGATGCCTGCCAGGGAGATTCAGGAGGACCTCTCGTTTGTCGAAATGGCGATCAACATTTCATCTGTGGGATTGTAAGCTGGGGCATTGGATGTGCCCGTTCCAGTTATCCAGGTGTCTACACCAAAGTCACCTGTTTTTCTAATTGGATCAAAGAAGTCATTGGCGTATAGTTAAATATGATACGAATGTAATTTTTCTTACTTGTTTTTACAACATTGATATATGAAAAAATGAGTACTGAGCCGTTTTTCTCTGGGAAATCATTAATTTAGAAATCGCTCACGCGTCCCTTGCGTTCCCAGTCGCCGTAACGCGTAGGTTCAGGTCCGGATGGGCCCCCAATTTCCCCTGTGTGTGGATTCACACCACCTGGATACTTCTCCAAAGGTTCCAATTCCTCATGAGCTGCTGCATTGCTTGTTTCCAAATTTTCAATCGGCGTCTTCTCCCTCAGCTTCTTCTTGAACTCCTTCATGCGGTCGCTGATGGGTTTCTCTGGGTCGGATGAAGATGCGCGACTCACCAGTTCTGTAATTCAAATTGGATTAATACTGTTATTGCATTGCATAATTGCGACGATTCTTTCATTACCTGCCGATATTCGAGGCGCAAATTGACTCTGCCGCATTGTGTGGCGTAACATATACATCATAATGCTCATTTTTCTTTCTTGAGCGCTCGTGCTGGCTTGCCGGACAATGTTGTTGGAATGATGCGCCGATAAACAATCACATAATTATAACTGAAAAAATGCCAATGTCAATAAAAGCGCATATGTGATGATGTTTATGATTTGGGATGTAACTGCTATTTATAGGGCAGCTATCGATTGATAATAGCAATTGTTCGATTAACAACAAACAAATCTAGTAAATGTTGTTATGACTGCGTGAAACATCCCACGCAACCAAAGAAGCATGGTTAGAAAACGTGATTTGCGTCAAATCATTAGATAACTGAACAAATAAACACCCAATTTGTGTTAAATCAATATATCTTTTCGATATGCTATGCTAGCTTTGATACAAATATATTTACTTACAACTTTTATTGGTTTTATCGTTTTCTAAACCATATGAGATTTGTTTATTGCTGCTTAAGACCACAACATACTGAGGTCGCTTCAATTAATTTCAAAAATAACGGTTAAAATTCTGATAAAGATACATTATATTAAAGATAGTATCTTTTGATACTAATGTACGTTTATTATCTAGAGATTGTTAGCATCAAATGTTTAAAATTAATCTAATTAAGTAAACCACATAACAATGAGGTCGCTTCTAACATTTTCACGTAATAATTCCTTATTCATTCCTAACAACTTAACATTCAACGTGATGTTGTTTTATTACAAGCGATGACAAATACCGATTATTTTATTAACAAATAACTTGGATCCAAATTGAAGTAGTTAACAAACAATGTTCTCGAAGAAGAAACCTGAAAGGCCCAAACGAAACCATGGAAATTTAGCACAGGTAATGCTTTAAAATTCAAGTAATCTTCAATAATAACCTAAGCCCAAAAAACAATAGATTGTGGAAACTTTTCCAAGATGAGTCATTAAAACAATCATTTTAGTATGGATTGTTCGACGTTCCAAGCACGCTTGATTTCAACCCAGATGAAGGAGCAGATGTGGATGAAGATGACAGTGACTTGGAAGCTGAACTCGCAGCTTTGGCTGGTGGACAAACAAAATCAAAGAGGCCTCCCAGAAGGCCTGTGAAACCTGCAGTCAACCTGGATGCAATGGTGCAGGAAAGCATCAAGGATATCCCATCAGATGAGGAGCTATCAGGTGATGATGATGACCCTGACTTGTTGAATGAGCTTAGTGAGATTACAGGTGAAGGGGAGCCTGAACCTGTTGAAGAATCACCTACACATGTTCCACCTCCAAGAGCTGTTGATATGGGTGCCTTGCTGGCTGAAAGATTGAAAATGTATGAGATTGCAGAGAAGAATGCCAAGGAAGGAGGTGAAAATACAAGAGCAAGAAGATTTGGCAGAGGAATTAAAACCCTGAAGGACTTGATTAAGCAGAATAATGCTGGTCGAGCAATTCAAGAGGATGATATTCCTCCTGCAGTTACTGTTAATGTACAGAAAAGGGATCCTGAGCCTGGTTCTGAAGTGCCATCAACTGAAATGGCTGTTATCACTCCAGATGGAGATAATGCAGCTCCAACATCTATTGTAGAACCTGAACCAAATGCAATTGAACCAGATTCAAGCATTGGTTTATCAGAAGAGAAACAAAATTTATTGAAATTGTTAAATGAACGTAAAGATCAATACAAGACGGCCGCATTGAAAGCGAAGAAAGCTGGAGAAGTGCAGACAGCAGTAAGTCATATAAAAATTGTTAAACAATTTGAAGCTGTGATCAAGGCTATGGAAGCCGGGCAGGAAGTAGATTTAAGCCGAATGCCTGGCCCACCAGTTGCCGAAAATGTAGCCATTGAAAGCATGCAGCCCACACAAAATGTGGAAATTGAACAACCTGTAGCACAACCTGTAGAAATTCCAATTGCAAAACCCGATGAAGAAGGTGACGATCTTCCAGCCCCGTCTTTGATTACAGCTTCATCAGTGCTTGAAGCTCTTGAACAACGTTTAGCCGTCTACAAAGAGCAAGAGAACAGCGCCAAGGAACAAGGAAATGCGAGCAAAGCTCGTCGAATGGGACGCATCATCAAACAGTTTGAGCAAGCTATTAAAGCGCACAAAGCAGGAAAATCTGTGGCATTTGATGAGTTGCCAACTCCACCAGGTTACGCTCCTATACCTGGTACGGAAAAACCACCTCCAACTGAAGATGTTCCGATGCCTTCGAAACCTGAAGCACCTGCAGTTCCAACAAGACCAACTCCAGCTGCTGAAGATGCTCCACCAGCATTACCTCCACGTGCGAGAGCTTCAGGAAACAAGCAGCCTACAACACGCATGGAAAAACAACTGCAGTTGTTAAAGCAACGACAGAATGAATTCAAGTTGGCAGCGTTGAATGCGAAGAAGAAAGGCGAATTGAATGAAGCTAAGGAGTTTCTACGCACTGCAAAAGGTTTCGATCCGTTGATTGAGGCTGCTCAAGGAGGTTTACCAGTAGATATCACTTCTTTACCCGTTCCTCCGAATGCTAAAGCACAATTGGATGTTGAGTATGTATATTTAATCAAATACCGTTTCAAAAATGTTCAGAACTTTACGTTTGATAATCATTGAATTATTTGTTTCAGATATGAACTCGTGATGGCTGAAGAATGTACTGAAGACGACGATGGAGTCTTGGATGTAATCTCCAGGTTGGAATCACAACTAACGAAACAGCTCAAAACTTGCCTCAGCACACGAGATCATTTCAAGGCAATTGGAGATATTGCAGGCATGAATCGTTTCGATCATCTTGCATTAACAGTCACGAAGGACCTGGACGTGGTGCGAGTTGCGAAGAGGACGAATGGTGCTGCTGTTCCGAAATTCCACTATGAACGGCGTGATTATTCTATTGTGAAGAGCTTCACCGAGTTGAATGACAACGACCTGGAGCTGCTCATCGTTCGGGGCATCAATTACAATTGTTCGAATCCAAAAGACATCGATACGTACGTTAAATTTGAATTTCCTAATCCCAATGTAAGTATCCAATCATTAATTTACACTTTGTATAAAATTTTAATTAAATTTCATTTTAGGATGAGATCTATCGAGATAAAACATCAACAGTGAAAGATACGAATAATCCAGAATATAATTCTAAGTACGTTTTGGCATTTCAACGCACAGCACGTCCCTGGCTACGAATATTCAAACGACATGCGATCAAATTCGAAGTCTACTCCAGAGGGTAAATACTCCACTTTGTACCATATTTGTTGGTGCACCCCATTTTCTATAATGCTTATCATTTTTAAGACGCTTTTCAAATTCTTTTCATCTGCCATAATAATTTTTAATTTTGCAATTGTTCAGCTAACTTTGAGCACATCATTCACAACTAATTGTTGCTTAATTTGTACCAAAAATATGCGAACAAAATGGGGTGTGCTAGCTGTTTCGCTAGCGATTGGTTTTGTTGTTTCAGCGGTTTTCTACGAAGCGATACGCTTCTTGGTACTGTGACCGTTAAATTGCAACCGTTGGAAACTCAGTGCGAAATTCATGATAGCTTTGACGTAAGTCCCCCTAGAAATATCTTCAATTCTCTTATGTAAATGACACACAATTAATCGTTGATTTTTTGTAGTTAATGGATGGAAGAAAGAAAGTTGGTGGTAAATTGGAAGTGCGTCTTCGAGTTCATGATCCTCTCTTAAATAGAGAAGTACAGCAATTGTCTGAACGATGGCTCGTTGTAGACAGTTAGAGCAGGATTGCACATTGCCAGAAGTGCAATTATTTATGTAATTATAATTAGTGACTAATGAAATTGCCCTCATTTGCAAACGCTTCAAATAACGCATGAGCAAATGTTAAATTATGTAAACAGAATACTAGTCTATTGTATGACATCAAATTTATATGATCACATAGAGAACAGCTTTTAAAATTTACTTGTTTACGTGTTGCGCATCCAACTAATTGAATCTATTATATTACGTTTAATTTAATTTTGAATTGTTGATCCTAGACAACCTTCACGAATTGATTCAACAAGAATTAGGTAGATTTAACCTTGTCCCAGTCTTGATTTATGCGAATTTCGTCGCTTTTTGATATCTAATTGCAAATACGAGGTCAGCGAATGTATGAAATTCAATTAATTGCAAATTTAATTATGAATTTATTTCGTTTTCATAAATGAAGAGGGCACCACAATTTATGTTATGAATTTTGTTGTAAACGCCTTTTATTTATTAATGTAAATACCAACATAAGTTTAATTACGTAATAAGATATAATAATGATATGAACTGAAGATAAGAAATTGTTATAAGAGAGTTGTGATTATTAGGAATTTAAATAGTATTTAAATATTTGAATTTGCAAAGATAGATGGCAATACCTGTGTTAAAATTTGCATTGATTTTTTACAAGTTGCAAAAACAAATTTGGAGTGCGTGCCAAAACATTGAAAATTGTTATCGCAAGAAACAACCGCAATACGTTCGGCGTGAAGTCAAAACAATGGTTTATTTTTAACGTGGATTGTTTACAATTGAAAGTCCAGTATGAATTACTTTCAAAAATGTTTAATTATATTCTGATTTGTTTCTTCCAATTAATGAATTACATTAAGATGATCATCATTGAACGTAAAATTACAATTCGCACGCCTGTTTGCGTTGCTAATTATTTGCACATGATATGACACAAATTACGAGCCGGTAAATGAGTGCAAAAACTGCGTATTTGCACAAACAATTTAATTGTTTTAATCGTAGTCGCGATTAACGTAACTCGCGCCAGCAGCCAAATTTGTTTACTTGCCTAATTGCACATGATTTATGTTAAAACATTTGATTTATACAATAGCAAAATTCATTGCTAACAATGGATGACGTACAAATAATTAAATTCAAGTTGGAAGCGAACTTGGAACAGGTTGAAATTTTATAGCTGATGAATTTTGACAAATGATGCGAGTTGAATGGAAAATTCCGTATTTGTTACTTTCTATCCAGGTAGAAACTGTAATATTTTTGGAAATTTTGAAGGTGTTTGACCCCTTTTAATGATTTATCAATTGATTTATTGCTTATCAATCAATTTGTAACAAGTTTCCGACATTATCTCCTTTATAACAAAATTAACTGGTTCATTGTTAAACATTTGTAAGATAGAAAATTTTATATTGTGAATGGTTATAGGAATTTGAAATATCTTAATGTTATTCTTAATTACAAAAGGTTTTTTCCATGAAGCAACTAACGTTCTAACAAATTGTAAAATTGTACATAGGTTTAATTAACATAATTTAATATTTATATGGTTTTATCAATAATGACCGGAATTAGTTTTATTCCGGATTCTAAATTCATTAAAATATATGAATTTTATAAATATTTAATGTGCAATGTTGAAACTCAGTAAATTTATGTCGATTTCGCAATGTATTTTCAAATTCAAAGTGTAAATTAGTAATTAGTACAAAATTCAATGTTTTTAAAAAATCTATTAGATAACAACGATGCGACAATGTAAATCTAGTATTTAAGATTGATTACAATGAGCAGGATCAATTTTGATGCGTTGTTCAATTAATGCTACTGGTCTATCATTCATGTTTCACGTGCATCCTGCACGTAATCATCGCGAGATGTGGTAATGCAATTAATGAATTGCGGACGATGATTGCGAGCGCGAGCATGGAAACCAAAGTGCGCGAGTCGATGCACGCGCGTCAACGGTAAAAACGCTTTGTGGACGCGCCAACACGAAAAAAACCGGCTGATGCCGTTGATGATGGCTTCCAACTACGTACGACGGTACACCGCATGGAGTTGCGCTCCAAGCAAGCGTGATCGATCACGAACACACCCAGCAAATGCGAGTGATTGCGGAATGGAAGGAACACGAACGCGCGCAAAGTGAACAAGAGTCGTGCGAGTTTCACGTGCGACGTTCGTGGTCCGCGTAGATGACGTCAAGGTGGCCTGGAGGCGTTGATCCACTCGAAACGAGCCCGCTGAGCCAGCGACAACGACGTGGAGGGCGGCCAACTCGTCGACGACGACGTCCAGGTGCACTTGCCTCCAAGTGCCAGACAAACACAATCTACAACTCCCAATTGGTATAGCATCCGTTGAAACGAGTTTATCACTCTCTTCCTGTTATAATTACATAAATTTCTAAATTTTGGGAATTGTTTAGTGGAAGTTTCCCAGTTTTGAGAGTGCGCACTTGTCTAAAAATAGTATACGCATCTCTAATCTAATTTCATGCGCACATTGCTTAATTTATAACGACAACCTTGATTGTTTTACATTCATTGTTATAAGTCTCATGTGATACTTTATCTAAATTTAACAAAAATCCATGAAATCGAATGAAAAACGCTTATTTCAATACCCCAATCAAAGTTCAAACATGGTACAGGTTCATTTACATGTAGTTATTACGTTGGTCTATGATTATTACATGCATTTCGCTAATTACATGCTTCATTAATGACTAAGGCCGACAGGACGTGCGTTTAATGGAGTCAATATTGTTGTAACATGATATTTTGTCGTTGTTGATACGTGTAATTTACCAATTTTCTCAAAACCTTGATTAGGGACGTTTATCAATGACGTACTTTCATTATTATTTGCATTATTTGTTGTATAAGTAACAAATGTTGACTTTTCCTTCGATTAAAACAAATGCGCACATCATTTAACAATTATTCATGAGTACAACTATTTTGCTGATTGGGAACGTATGAAATTTGCTATTGGATTCAAAACACGACCCATAAAGTTCTGCATGCAAATCACATCAGTGCATAACAAATTGCAATCGCAACAAGAACTTCCTGTCGTGTTGTACAATTGTTCTAAAGAGCTATGCAATATTTAACAGGTTCAAAGAACTTTACAAGCTCACATTTTGATTACATTCGGGAAAACCATCACAGACTGTTTGGTAACATATTACAATTGATAAAATGTGTGTTTAATGATGGACAAATTGTTGTTTGCTAAGGTGGTTCACTCATTGTAGCCAAACCAACAAACGAAATGACCTATTTCGATAATGAAATCATTGTTCCATTGTGTTTTTCATGGTCAGCCATGCATCATTGGCTTGATTCGGTTTTGTTTGTGAATTGTGCACGCAATCAATGCTTACAAGTAAATATTTGACAAAACTTTCCATTCAGAGTCAATGTCTGCTAATCTTAAGTTTTACAATGAAATCTTATTGTTTAGGATGAATAACACTGTCTCATATTTCAGTGTACAATTTCCAGATAAATATTTATCGCAAATCCAATAAGAATACATAGTTTTTGAGTTTTTTGTGAGTTATTGGTTTCAATCAACATTTTGGATTTTCAGTTGCTTTCAGTTTGAACAGACATTTGATAACATGTATCTTCTTCAGTTGAGACGCAAATAGAAACAATACTCATGATTATTAAACACAAAAAGTTATTTTTAACTTTGGCGAGAAACAATAACACGCCCATATAATGCTAATGTTGATGAAACCTCGCAATTACTTGCAAACTCAATTGTTTCGCACACGTTTCAAACATTCAACGTCTCAATGCTAAAGATTTGAATACATGCATTGAAAATGAAACTGTTTGAAACGTGCCAACAATTGTTACAACAACCGGCAAAATCAATAGCGTCTAGCGATTATACAATGACAAATTACAGCCCTCATCTCTTGGCGAATCAAAATCGATAAACATAAATAATTACAACTGTATAAACGTTTGCTGTGGTACCTAAGGCCACAGCAAAGCTCTANAAAGCTCTAACGTTATATAATGCAAACAAATACAAAGTGCAAATGTTGGTCGCGTTGTGATGCTCGTGGGCTTTTATTAATAGAGCCGCCCAATAGTTTTCGGCACGTTCTTGGTGCGAAGTCCAAAGCTTCAAATGCAATCGTCAAGTTGGTGCTTTGTTGGGGCTCCTCGCTCACGATTTGTTGGCACGAATTTGCTCGCACACGGGGAAATCGTCATTGAAGGGCAGCCGAACGAAATCAGCTGGCTTTATGTTATGGAATTGCAGCAGGACCTAAAAATTGTACGTATTACTCGTAGCCATAACGAAGCACTTAAATATTAATCGGTTTTACGAGCGAAAATAATGTAATTACATGTGTTTTATTGACATAACCTCAATAACATAGATATTAAAATGATACTTATCGATGAAACGAATTCTGCGGCTATTAATAACTCGTGCACTGCTAATTATAGACGTTGTTTTGTCTCTTTGGGCGTGAAATATTTGATGCACTCGTAATTTTTGCAATTTGGTGATAACCTTATCTCATGAGGATTTTTCGCGTTTAAAATTTTGTGTTGGCAGTATTGAAATACCCTAAACCAAATAATGCCACCCTGATAACTATTTTCTTTAATTATTTAATAAATAAAACGGTTTATATAAATAATTATACGTAATTTGGTTATATTTGAAATAAAATTCAACCTATGTGAAAATCCTAATTGGAAATACGCCGGAAAATTTTTGACCGTTACAATTTCACAGGGTGAGATCGTGGCAACAGCGCACTTTTCCTAACGGCTACTTTTCACGTCATTTGTAAGGACGCGTCTTTTTAATTGCAGAGTCATTTAAGTCGCGTACAAGTCCCGCTTGATTATTACAACAATTTCATGAATAGTGTTTAAATCCACGCTCAATTGCGTATTTGTGCAAGTGCTAATGTGTTTATTGTCGAAGTGTGTTTTGCAGCGATTAATCGAGCTGCACAAGCAAATTACGCATCCTGCGAATTGCGATAATTTGCGCAACGAAAAAAGGTAAGCGTTTTTGCATTCGATTAAAACGAGAGAGATTTCTACAAAAAGAAATAAATATTTATTCGTACATCGTATAAATACTCGAACACAACAAATAACGATACTCATTACGAAATTAATACATACAAATCAGCGATGATTACGGATTAACAAGTGTAAAAATATGGTTATGATCATGATATAGAATAATGCGCACAAAACGGCTAACATTCGATATGCTTCGTGCATAATATGAAACGATCACAGTCATTATTTTGCCCATGGCTTACAATCTAAGCGCGTAAGTCTAAAATATCAGTTCAATTGTTCGCTTAAAGCTTCATCATATCACACCCTCATTTGGTCTGTTTCGACTTGATTCGAATTGGTTTCCTTGCGCCCGCTGGTTCAGCTGCTGATGGTGAGCAATTGTGAGGCCAGCACGGTGGGTACGGGTTGTATGGGACGTGGGGCTGTGGCGACGACGCTGCTAACGCGACTCCCGCTGATCGCAGCGCAGCGCTGCTCCCTTGCATGGCGTTTAACGTGCTTGGCGAGGTGGTCCGAACGCATGAAACTCTTGGCGCACACCTCACACTTGAACTTCTTCTCGCCGGTGTGCGTGCGCTTGTGGCGAGACAGCTCGTCGCTGCGCGAAAACCGCCGTCCGCACCGCTCCCAACCGCAGACGAACGGCCTTTCGCCGGTGTGCGTCCGCTTGTGTGCTTTCAGATGCGACGACTTGAAGTACGTCTTGGTGCAGCCGTCGTGATCACACTTGAAGACGCGATTCCGGACCGGAGCTGCGGTGCTGCTGGTGGAGGCGGCGACGACGGGCTGCGAGAGGATGACCAGCTGCGTGGGAATGAGCCGGCCTTCGGACGTGACGTAGATGCTGGGCGCGAGGACCTTGGGAGCGATAGGTATCTGGGTGGCGGTGACGGAGGCGGTTTGAGGTACACGCACACCTGCACTTAGTTGTACTTGTATCGCTTGCGGTTGCACCACCTTGGCTGGAGGTGGTGAGGTTGGTTCAGGTTGACTCGCTGGAGAAGGCACCAGGTCGGGTGTTGTTTGGGTTGTCGACGTTGAATTCTTGCGGTGGCCCAGTTTGAATTTGAGACTGCGCACAATGTTCATTTCGACCTCTGGGGGTTTTGTAAACACCTCGACGACGTCGTCGTGGTGCTCCAAGGGAGTACACACGCCGTGCTTGCTGGCATGCATGAGCACGGAAGGGCGCGCAACCTGGTGGAGTTGTTGCGTCGTTGGTAGTGGCTGGGAGGCGGCAGCCCCGATGACGAGGCGCTCGGCGAGAGCGCTCTCACTGAGGAGGAACTTCTTCGGCTGCGGCGGCGAGAAACCCTCCTCGCACTCGGAGTCGGACGGCTGCGGCGTGGGAGGCAGCATCGGAGTGGCGCTACGCTTGCCCCCCAGGACGACGAACTCCTTCTCGGAGATGCTGCCATCGAAAACCTGCAACAATACAGCCTCTAAGTTCACGTGTCCTCGGATTGCACTTCGTGGGAGCTACCCAAGGTAATGCACCAAGTATAAACTAATGACAGCAAGCAAAACAATGTCACACGAGACCAACCTCTTTCAATGGGGGCGTCGCTGGCGGCGACAACGGCCGTGCAATGTTCTCTTGCTGAAACATCTTCGCTGTTGTTTCCAATGTGTACTAATCGTGGGTTTATTGCAGTGTTTTGGCTGACACGGAGCGCACGTTCGACGGCTGGAGGATCCGCACGCTGGCGACGTTCACACACGAATGAGGCGAAATGCGGCGATTGAGGAAAGTGTGGAGCAGCGTACACTCATCCGCCGTGCACACGACGGCTCGTGCTCGGGAATTTTGACCAATGCGCATCGGGGGCTCGCCGCCGCCAGCCAATGCGCGCCATGGAGTTCACTCGTCGGCCGCGTGATCGCATGCACGGCGTTCACGTGCACAGCGGCTGATCTTCGCGGTCGCGGCCGTGATGTTTGCGTCATCGAGCGTGCCCGCCGTGTGGACGTCATCACCAGCGGCGTGCTCGTCCGGCCGAGCCCCGGCCAGCGCGACCGAAATCCATCGATCGCCCAATTGTGGCGGCTGTTGTTGCGTCTGGCCTGCCGCCGCCCGCACTCGAGTGGGTGTGTGTGTCATCCGCCATCGTCGTCGAGCATGCATCCTCGACGTGCTCGCGCATCGATTGCGCCGCAGACAGATGCACCAGCTCATCAGCATACATCGCATCGCTAATCACGCATTCGCCACTCTTATCGCACGAGCCCGCTCGTTGTTGTTTACGTTTCGGTGCGTAGAATTGCGCATTTCAATACGCGCCCTCGTTTCTGCGTTGTTACGGCCACTCCCGACGAGGAGACCTAGGTCAATCTGAAGCAGCTGTACCCCAGACACAATGGGAAGCTTTTTTCTCGCGAACTGCGCTAATTGCGTGTAAATTGCTGCTTCTTGAATTAATCGATTCATTCAGAGAGAGCTAATTTGCATCAGTACATTGAAAATACTATGGCTATTTTTAGAATGCCTTGATAATTGCACATTTAGTGCCGGGATATTTATGTAAACGAGCTGAGCAGATAATCGTGTTTACTACGAATCGTAAATGATGCTCGAAAAATCAATGCGTGTGGCTTGTTTTTAAATTGGGATTTAAATCTTTTAAATTCACTTGTTCCCTCTACTGGGAATTTCACAAGCTTTACATTTGTCACCATAGGTGTCACTGGTATGCACTTTTTCTTGGAAAATATCTCAAAATCAGAATATTTCTGAAAATTAGCGAAATATCTCATAAATTGCCACTTTGGCTTTCATAACATTAGGTTGCAATTGGAAACTTATAGCAAATTCAATCATTTATTGCAATTCACGTAAAAGCAACTGGTACCATAGATAATGTTATAGGTAATTAATTTTCCTATAAAACGGCGTCAAAACGGATAAAATCGACCGAATGGTTATTAAGATATAAACAAAATAATATTTAAACTAAAATATTTGTCGAGGGCCGACCTCTAACGGCGAAAAAATTAACTTGCATCTTTGAGCCTTGAGCTTCTCAATCGCACCGCTAGATGTCCACACGTAATTTACTTGGTTGAAATTTTCAAATATTTTTCATTTCTTTCATTACTCATTAACTGAAAGTTGTAATGCAACTTTTCAGACAATTATCTGTATTGAATAGGGAGTCCTAAATTGTTGCTGAACAACTTTGAAGTGCAAAGGCAATTTCTGATGGTAAACAAACGCGATTCTGTTGACCCATAACAAAGTAATTGCTGTACGTAAAACGCAACTAGTTCATAAGTCGTGCGAAAAGCAACAATGTGTTCTGTAGTAGTCTTACTAGATCCTTGGGATCTTCGCGCACCGTCAGCGCGCGCCAAGAGTCGCGACATCGTCGTCGTCGACGACGACTCCGAGTGAGTCACTATTGTCGGCGCGCACCGCAGCTCGCAGCATGCTCTGGTGCTGTTTTGTTGCCAGTCGCGCATTAACCGCCAGAGTGCAGACGTTACCGAACGGCTCTCGTCTCCGGCGCGAGCACCGCACACGCGCCTCGACCGTACTCGCAATGTTTTGTTAGTTTTCCCTTGGTCGTCGTCGATTTGCATCGCTCAAGTTCTGTGATTTGTTTGTCATCAACATCATCAACATCATTTTTCGTTCCCTCGAATAAATCGTTTCGTTTGGTGTGCTAACTTCACTCACGCACCAGTTGCGCTACAGACGCTAGTTTGTTTGGCGTTGCCACGGGCAACGCGTCCAAGATGTGCACAATCATCATCATCGGCATTCGCACAACGCGTCCGCTGCGCTTTCGTTGCGCCGATTGAGTCGGCATTGGATACATTTTCTTCGTGTGCTTGTTTGGTGGCTGTGCTGGATCCAGGATCCGGGAAGCGTCGCATCCGAGCGGAGCAGCAGGCACGACGTCGTGGGCAATGTCGCGCCGGAAGCAGAGCAATCCGAAGCCGCTGAAAAGTAGGTGGCATATTCTCTGTGTTGTGTGTATGTGGTTGGATGGATGGATGGTTGTTGTTGGTTGTTGTTGTTGTTTTCGTTCGTTTGGGAGTGCGTGCGGCGTTCGTGTTATCGTCGCGTTGGCCGGCTCGCAGGCGATGCCGGCCAGCGTGCTCCTCGTCGCCGCTGCCGCCGACGAAGCTCTCTCTGTGCATGCACTGTTATCGTGCCCGTGCAACTAAACTATACGGCTGCCGATAGTGATAGTGATATTGATAACGCCGTCGATAATGGCATGTCCAATGTTATCAGCGAGTCCATATACTTTTTATCGCTATCAGCCCGTGGGGCCGGCTCAGCGACACAATCTAATGTAATGCAATGCAATGCGAATGAAGCCGAGCGAAAAGCGTCCAATATTGCGATCGGGGGCGGCAAGAATCGCGAAATACGATAGCACGTGGATTTTGCGTTGTTTAATGTTGCTAGGGATTTTCGCTTTTTGGTACGCGTTGTTATGTTACTAGGCGTTTGTTTTGTAATTTCGTATCGTTGCGTTTTTATTTGCA
>JARJDZ010006816.1:0-17798 GCA_030264555.1 Aleochara sp. GC000083
AAAAAAAGCGAAAATTTTGCATTTTTAGGACCCCATTTTTTAGGTTCGGGTATTTCCGATTTCCGTAGGGTTTCGGGACCCTGACCAATGTTATTTTTTCGAAAAAATACTATTAATGCCCTTTGAATCATCCAAATCGGTCGATTAGTTTCGGAGATATGAAAATTTTTGCAAACTCGAGCGATTTTAAGAATTTCATTTCGGTTTTTTCGCTACAAACTTTTTTTTCAATTTTTTTCTTCGAACGCGATTTCTGCTCGCCCCATGGCCAAAAGGGCATGAACCCATACATTTTTGGAAAGTGCTCATCAAGCGCTACAATTTGGTTCTAAGTTTAATTGCTCCAGTCGTTTAAAATTTATACGCAGTTAAAGAGGGGAAAAAAGCGAACATTTTGAAATTTTGGGTGATGAAGTATTTACTTCTGTTTTTTATAATTTATTATCCTAAAATTTTCACATTTAAAGTCGACAATAATTTGCTTGTATGGTAAAATTAGTTTCATAACAATATTAACCAAACTACCATAACAATAATAATACTTCAGGTATGCTACATTGTACTTAATTAATACTTTGTCTAATTAC
Organism: Aleochara sp. GC000083; assembly: GCA_030264555.1. Taxonomy (NCBI): domain Eukaryota; kingdom Metazoa; phylum Arthropoda; class Insecta; order Coleoptera; family Staphylinidae; genus Aleochara; species Aleochara sp. GC000083. Next base: position 588 of record JARJDZ010006816.1, read on the forward strand.
AGTTCTTGATCAACCTGTGAACAACGTAGACAACCCAAACAACAAGATGGTTATTGCGTTTTACCAGTATAATACTCGCTAATGAACTCCAAAGCGACGCCGTTGGACCACCCGAAACCAGACTGAACATCGTATTCACCGCCGCCCCCGTATTGTCCAGGTTCGATAGCATCATATTTCTCAAACATATATCCGGTTCGATCATACCCGATCATGTTCGCATTCACCCACTGCTTGGCCAAATGCTCAGCCATCTCCTTACCCTCCTTGGTGTTCATATTTTGTAGAGCCTGCACCATGATCGCCTGCAGAGGCGGCCACGCATTCGGCAGGTCCCATTGCTCTCCAGTCCGCTTCATAGTGGTCGGCGTACCACCAACGAACTCCAGCACCTTATCCGCCTGCAACTTTGCAAGGAACTTCCCTGCCTGGAAGCCAGTATGATCAGCATGCACCCATAAGGGCGACACGTTCGACACGGAGAAATCCCGCCGGTGGCGCTTCAATTTCATGTCGTAGTCGTACCACATACCATCCTCCTCGTTGAAGAGCGCGACACGGATGGCCTTCTTCAGCTTGGCCGCCTTACGAGCCCAGGCGCGTTTACCACCCGCTCGACCCAATGCGGCGTTCAACTCCCGGAGGGAGCGACACGCTCCGTAGAGGAAGCTGTTGAGATCGACGGGGATGGTGCGCTGCATGTCAATAGCTGTGAGGTTGGCATTGCCACCACCGTCAGCATCGTAGAACCAACGCGAAGAGTAGTCCCAACCGGATTCAGCACCACCCTTCAAGTTCGTATACAACTGCTGTTTAGCCTCATCAGTGGGCAGCAGTGACGCCGTGCGATAGTCCTCCTTGTAGGACTCTGGACGTGGACCCAAAGAGACAGGATAGTAACGTGCTAGGGCAACTGTCTCACCACCAATTTCCAAGGGTTGCATACGATTGCGCAGCCAGTAGTTGACTTCCTGCTCCACATAGGCCAGATTGCGCTTGAGCCACTCCTTGTCGCCAGTGGCCCGGAAGTACTCACGGACCATCATCGCGAAGAGCGGTGGCTGGGAGCGTTGGGAATAATAGACACGCGCCCCATTGGGAATGTAGCCAAATCGCTGGATGAGTGTGACGAAGTTGTCGAGCATGCCACGTACTGTTGAGGGCATCTCCGAGATGAGCAACCCCCGGATGATCCAGTACGTGTCCCAGTAGTAGGTCTCCCGGAAACGTCCACCGGGGATGATAAAGCCTTCTGTGAGGGGCAGCAACGAGTGCCGGCTGATGTTAGCCAGGGTGTCTTCGTTGATCTTCCGGCCGAGATGTGGCCAAATAGCCACTACGTTCTTGGCGAAGGTGCGTACCTCCTCCGGTTGAACCTTTGCCAGAAAGGCGGGTTCCTCCTTGAAGTCACCTGGAGTCCATCGCTGCAGCTCATTCGCATCGATGAAGTTCTCGTTGACAAACGCCTCCAACTGTTGGACATACAAAATTTAGCCTGGATGCTCTGAACCTGAACAAACTCCTCAACCTTTCCTCAGACTAAACTCACCTGATCCTTGTTTGGTTGTTGATTATGCTCTTTCATGAATGTTTTGAAATTTTGTAGGACATCGGCTTCGTCGTAGAGCATCTCCATGTCGACAAAGTGCTTGGAGTCGTTAAAGATGCCTGCCATCTGCACGGTGTGCAGAAGGTCACCCTGGCAGTAGACGTGGCTGTCGCACGACGGTGGAGGCGTCTGGTCATTCTTCTGGTCCTCGCTGGGCGCCGCCGCGTAGGGGATGTCGTCGGCGACGATGTTCGCCTCCTCGGCCTTGTACTCTTCGGCGCACACGACGGCGAGGACGCCGACAAGCAGCGCAATCACAACGCGCATGATTGCAATTCGCGCTCGCGGGAGACAAGAGCGCGCAACTGGAGACTTGCGTTTGGGGCTTCGCTTCGTTGGCGCTGCGTGCTGCGGCACCGGACACGACGTCTCTTTGGAGAGCAACTTATTTAGCAGCGACGCGCCGTACACTAATTCCGATTGACGACCGCCGTCGGGAATTTATACAATTTTTTAAGCTCCTCTGCGTCGACCGTTGCTGCCACTGATGATGGCTCGGCGCGCACTTTTCGCGCAAGTACGCACACCGTGCGCTAACTGTTTTGCGCACCCATTGGCGATGTGTGTGTGTGCGCGCGCGTTTTTTCGTCGATTTGTTTTTCGACTCCATAGGTACGGATATGGTAGGGTTTAGAAATGCGCAAATTGTATACGCGCTCGAGCTTGAGATACATGGAATTGTTGGCGGCGCTGATAAGATACCATCAGCGGTAATTATCGTCCTGTGAGGGGGACAAGCGTTTCAAAATTTCGCGCGGGTCCCGATAACATCGCGCGCCCGCTCTCGATCAATTAGTGTCAATTGTCAAGAGCATGCATTGTGCACTATGCGCGCAACGACTTTCGACCGCATCGGCGTTAATTTCGACAGATAACAATATCAATCATATTAATTATACCTGTTCGCGGCTGAAACACAAAAATGATTGATAAACTTGTTTTCCATTCGGCTGTTTCGCGCAATCGGGCTGATATATAATGATGGTGGCCAGTGCAGTATTAATGCGCTTTCCGGCTGCGATATTAAGAGCTCCGAAGCATAATTACCTGCCATCTTGTCGCCTCATCCATTCGCGATGGATAGAATGTCGAATGCTGGAAAATCCGGCGCTTCTTCCAGCCGTGTCGTGCCGGCATTTTGATGCGCTTGCGAAAATGTAATTGCGGCAATTAATTCAAGATGCTGGTGGCGGTAGATGTACAGGAAGTTGGAAATTGGCATCGTTGCTATTTCTGCGCGGGGCTGGATCGCGGCGTCAGACACTCGGTATGCGGCAACTTTAATCCGGTCAGCGCGAAATGGAAACGTGTCGGCTGAAAGCATTATTATAAAACTATTTCGGGTTCACGGATAATCGCGCGCGCCAGCAAAGTGCATTTGCAATGAAATTAACAGTCATTAATGCGATGCCGGCAACACGTGCGCGTCGTGCACGGCGTTTGTGCAAATCGACGCGAAACTTTTTATCACTGCGCTGACCGATCGATGGCCATGATCAGCGCGAGAGATCGACGACGGATAATGGGAAAATAAGACGCGCGAGATAAGAGCGAAACAAGGCACGCGCATAACTCCGGGCAACAATGCAGGCGATTTGCATTCCAAATGCTAGTTAATTATCCACTCGTGGCATTTTCGTCTAAGAGATTTTATTGGGTTTTAATGCACTTTGCTAATTTATTGCAATCATGCTGAATGCATTATTGTTTTCGCGCACTTGCGCTTTCATGTGCGCTGTACTTTTCCGCGTAGGAATTATTATTTATTCGAATCAAGTCTTATCTCATCCCGTTTGGTCCAAATGGACATCTAAAAAAAGCGCAAATTAATGCTGGTGTCAATAACGAATTGGGCAACAATAAAACGCCCATTACAAGATCAATTCAGTGCAGTGACACGAAACGCACATTTGTCAACCGAATGCCTACGGAATAGAATGTTTCTGCCTATCTTATTAGATCAATTCGGCGTTACACGTGCCAGCTGCTATGAATATTTTCGGCTTCATTAAACTCCATCAAGAAACCCAAAAAAAACCAAGCTATGAACGAAATCGCATCCACTTATCATATCATCGCTATAAGAATTGCAAAAAACCTGACACTTCATTAAGATTCGCGATATAATTCGTGCTCGCAATAAAAAAAACCGTTAGTTTCGCTTCGTTATCACCGAAACATAATACATATCAAATCATCTCTGCGATTCCGTCCGGCAACGTTCTCTAACTGTTATGCCATAAATTCGCACATTTACGAAGATGAAATCATTATGTAATCGCCATATTTTTAATTAACAACGCTGAGAAAAAATCTCATTTGGTTTGCAAACAATTTTTCAAGTGCCCACTTCATTCGCTCGATAAACGACGCAAATAAACACAAAAAATCTAAATTAGCACCTAAAAAACAGATTAGCGCATTATCTCGGATTAATTTGCGTCGTACATTAGAAGATTACTTCCTAGCGCATCCAAATTACATTTTGGCCTTTCACAGTAATTACAGATACTTCAATTAGTGTATTGTAAAAATTTAATTCCTCATAGTAAACGATAAATTTTGATGGCTAACGTGTTGCACCATATTACTTTATGCTACAGGAAGTATACAAAATTGAAAGTTATATTTTTAATTTATTCAGTTACACCTGAAAATACTCCATCGCAATAATTGTTGTTTTAGATAAAATTGCAATTCAAAAACAACTTCCTTCCACTTAATTGTTATGCAACCGTTGTTACTGAAGCGTGTAATGCTGGAAGCATACTAAACAACGAAGGTTATTTATTTCACCTAATTTATTCATATTTTCAACAATCATTTTGAAACGTTCGCTTCGCCGATGAGAAAATCTATTCCTTTCTAATTTTTCTGTACGACATTGACCTTATTCGATATTTCGAGATCTAGATCCTTGGCGCCAACAATTCCATGTTCCGCGTTTCTAATGCAAACATTTTGCAATAACAACTTGTTTACTTTTGTTATGCATTTTTTACAAGCATATTTCATAAAAGAAATGTTAGCTTATTGTTGCCTAAGTTTCTTCTTAGACAACCAATTTTACATTTGTTTGTATTGCAGGAAGGCAATGGCTGCACAGGAATGACGTAGCGTTCCCACAATCTGCAACACGTCGTAGTTTAGTGAAAACAAAGCTTTGCGGCCCAGTATCTTACGCCGCCCGGGATATAATTGCAAACAGTTTTGTTTCGACAAATTCGGATTCGGCATGACGTGCACACGCTGTCAAATTAAGCATGGAAGTTCGACGACTGCGTTAACATACTGCGTTGGAAACACAGGAAACAATTGAGTTTTCGGAACGATAGTAGCACGCTTTCGGCATTAAAAAACTTACCGAATATTGTGATAATAATAACATAAATGTGTTGCAATTGCTATCATCCTCATCGCCGACATGCGTCGCTCATTCCACTTGGTGCACTGCATTGTGCCAATCTGTCTGATTGGTGTATTCTGCATTTATGCAGTTGCTGATGAAATAGCTCTGCCACCTGATGTAAGATGGTATGATAATGAGTGAATAGAATTATAATAACAAATGAATTACAGGTAAATATTGGAACCACAGATATTGCCAAGGAGTCTGATCCTCGACTACTGCTCTTCAGCACCTTGGATGGGAACCTATATGCTGTCGAACAAGAGACTGGCACTGTTAAGTGGAAGATAAGAGATAGTAAGTTGTTGTCATGGGTTGCTACATCAATCTACATATGTTTGATGCTTTTCAGAAGCAATAATTACTGTACCCAAGGAAGGTGATGCTCTGAAATCCATATTTTTACCTGATCCAAAGGATGGTTCACTTTATGTGATTACAAATACAAAGGAGAGGATCAAGAAACTGGGTTTCACCATTCCAGAACTTGTTACATCATCCCCATGCAGGAGCTCTGATGGCATCCTTTACACTGGGAAAAAGAAGGACACCTGGTTCATGATTGATCCAAAAACAGGTAATAGGCAACAGATTCTTGGCTGGGACATTTTGCATGGGCCCACATGTCCTGTGCAGACTGCAGATGCAATCTACATTGGGCGCACTGAGTACAGCCTCCGTATGGTTGACGCGAAACATGCGAATCGTCGCTGGAACGTTACATTCTATGAATATGCTGCTGTACCTATGAGCAAGGAGATTGCAGCACGATACAACTTGTTGCATTTCGCCAGTAGCAGTACGGGCACGCTCCTCACAGTTGATCGACATCGAGCGTCTGTTATTTGGGAGAAGGATTTTGATAGTCCTGTGGTTGGAGCTTACATTTTGGACCCGGATGGACTGATTTCCCTTCCGTTTACGTCCCTGTCCAATCAGACGCTATTGAACTTCGCTAGTAATTTGCTTGATGAGAATCGCGCCCTCAATATGAATGCCCAAATGAAGCTTTAGTAAGTACTTTATTAAATTGAATCGATTTGTCCTCATTACGTTGTATCGTTTAGCCCGACGTTGTACATTGGGGAGCATCCCGAGGGCCTCTACGCGTTGCCATCGTACGTGGATCAAAACATGGTAACAATAACCAACGCTGACGGCCGACCATTGCTATTGGAAGGACCCGATGGGAAATACAAACCGTCCAGTGTAATTGTCGACTATCCCTTGCCGGGACAGGACTACCCGATGCCACATGACACCATTATGGACACGATGACGTTTCAAAGTGTCCCAACGCAGAGTAAAAGCTTCAGCATCGTGTATCTCGGCCACTATGACCTGCCCAAATTCGCTAACATGAAACTGCTGCTCCCTGGGCAGCATCTCCAAAATAAATTGCTGACGGATGAGAGTGGCACAAATTTGCCGAGCTGGAAGACGCAGGAAGCCATCAAATACCAGTGGGTGCAAATGGTCGTCAGCTTCCTCACAACAATCCTGATCACCGTGCTGGTGACGCAGTTCTGTCTTAAGTACGTGATCAAAAAGGAACCGGAAAACGCCGCCGTCGAAACTCCTGACGGCTGCGTTCGCATTGGCAAGATCACCTTCAATAAGTCGCAGCTGCTTGGCAAGGGCTGTGAGGGCACATTCGTCTATCGCGGCGAGTTTGAAGGGCGACGAGTCGCCGTCAAACGCCTGCTGCCCGAATGCTTCGACATCGCTGATCGCGAGGTGACTCTGTTGCGAGAGAGCGACGCGCATCCGAACGTCATCCGCTACTTCTGCACCGAACAAGACCAGCAATTCCGCTACATTGCACTAGAACTGTGCCAGGCAACGCTCAACGAATACGTGACGAAGACGGTGCAGGTTCCCATTGCACCACTGACCGTCCTGCAGCAGGCCACTGCTGGCCTTGCGTACTTGCATTCGCTGAACATCGTGCACCGCGACATAAAGCCACAGAACGTGCTGCTGTCGGTGATGGGGCCCAACGGGCGCGTACGCGCCATGATCTCCGATTTCGGCCTCAGCAAGAAGTTGCAACTGGGGAAAGTGAGCTTCTCTAAACGGTCGGGGCTCACTGGGACAGAAGGTTGGATCGCGCCGGAGATGCTACGAGAAGGCGAGAGTATTACGTGTGCAGTTGACTTGTTCTCGCTGGGCTGCTTGTACTACTACGTCTTGAGCGATGGGGGCCATCCATTCGGCGACACTCTCCATAGGCAGGCAAATATTCTTGAAGGATCCTGGTCAATGGACGACTTCGTGTGCGGTACCGATTTGGCGCAACTCGCCAAGGTATTACTGACGAGTTTGATCAGCAACAATGCCAAAGAACGACCTGACTGCACGACTGTGTTGGGCTATCCGATGTTTTGGAGCAACCAAACAGTATTAGCCTATCTACAGGTATTAAATGTCATTGATCATTTTTTTATTGTAAATTTTATATTTTATTTTGTAGGATGTGAGTGATCGCGTCGAGAAGTCTGAAGCAACTGATGTTGTACTGCAAACTCTCGAACTTAATTCCGAATTTGTGGTACGTGGAGATTGGAAGAATCACATCGACTTGGAAGTCTCAGTCGATCTGAGGAAATATCGAAATTATAAGGGTTATTCGCTGCGTGATCTGCTCAGGGCCTTGCGCAATAAGGTTTGATCTAATTTATTATTTTCGTAATTTTAAAATGAAAGATTAGCACTTTATTAATAAATCCACTGATGAAGGCAAAGCGTCGCCAAAAATCGATTCTGGAGATAAAATATAACAACACCAAATATAAGATAAGTGCTATTCTTTCATTTTAAAATTAATAACATTATCTTATAATGATTAACTTTAATTATATTATTTTCGTATCGTAAAATAAGTTTAAGAAACAACTTGTTTTTCATTATCTGCCAAATAATGGTATGCATTGTCAATGATGTATTTGTTGTTTCAGAGACACCATTTTCACGAGTTGACACACGAATCCCAAATGTGCCTGGGTGAAATCCCCGACCAATTCACGACATACTGGACGTCGCGATTCCCCCTGCTCCTGGTACACACCTGGATCGCAATGCAACTCGTCTGCAAGGAAGAGCATTTCAAACAATATTACACGCAATTCAAGTTCCCAGCGTCGGTGATCGACTACAGCATATACGCCGAGGACGCCTCAAAGTACAAATGTAGTCAGGTGGACGCCTGGAACGGGCTGACAAAAGGGCAGCAAGCGAAATCATCGCCCAAGCAACATTCCAATGGTTGGTCAGACATCATCGACAGCAACGCATTCGAAAATTGATCAATCTGCATGTTTCAGGCGAGGCTGTTGGTTTATATCGCATCGCATCAAGCAATCCTTCAACAAGTACAAATCACAAATTTATCCCAAGTGGCACGGGAAATGTGCCAAATCGACGTCGGAAACCGAACGGATATCGGAAAAACACTCTAAAGGAAAATGATAAGACGGACGCGCCCGTCTGGGTGCTATCAGACACGAGTAACAAGTAAGTTTTCAATTAATTTCTACGCTCTCATGCGCCCTTTGCGATCGGCTGCGTGCTGGAGCCATTTTTGAGAAACTCGGCCTAAGATAATCACTGTGATACAAATTTAAAACAATTTCTTCGCTGCGCTTGCGGCTGCGAACCAGCAAAATCGCACTGACAGGTATTTTAAGTCATTTTACTCTATTGATTAAATCTTAACGCAGATTCTGCAAGCAATTCGTTCCCGCACACGCATGGGGATGTTCAATGATGTTTCTATGCATGTTTGTTACATAAATTAAGAGAAGGTATAAATTGTTAACATTTTTAATAAAAATAGAAGTTGCGAGTAGGGCCGCTCTACTTAAGAAATACTTGAGGCTATAATTTGCAACTGCTCGACAACTAGTTTCTACGTATAAAAATTGAGAATCGTGACAAACTTGCAATCGAACATTTAACGTTAAGTACAAATGTTATACAGTTATACATATAGAAAAATAGGAACGTTTCAGCCAAACTAGCTTGGAAATTCACCCGCTTTGCGATGTTACGTCAAACATGGATCATTTGGATCAGCCTCTAATTCCTCCTTATGGCATAGTCGCTCATCTGTCGTGCGACATTGTATGAATCTGTAAATACGAAATGAGTTAATTAAGGCAATCAAGTCGCACTGATAAGACCACTCTACTTACAAAGCAATCAGGAGGACACTCATCTGCGTCGCTATTGTCACGTAAAATATGGCTGCCGGATGCGTATGAATGGTCGCCTTGTATACTTGATTGTAGACGATTCCCGAAAATAGCGTGATTGCATTATCAGTCACCGATAGCATCGAAAAGGCCTTGCCACGCTCGCTCACTGGTACCAGCTTCGAGATGATCGACCTGATAACGGGCGCAACAATGGGCCCACATGCGGCAAATGCACCACCTATTAGATAATGCAAACGCGATTAGCAACAATTATTCCATCGGTATTGAATGCACTTGACAAACTTACCGAGATAGATAACCCAATCCACTTGGGCGCTCGCGTAGAAGACGCGCGCAATGCTGTGGCAAGCGGCGCCAACGATCATGATGAGTGTGTCGCGCCAGCCGAAGAACTTGCTCATAATCGGCACGGCCGTCAAGAGGAAGACGTCCTGGACGGCGCTAAGGAATGTACGGAACGTGCTGTTCTGCTCGAACGTCCACTTGTGCTTGAGCTGAAAGAAGAGATAGCTCATCTGCTTCTCATCGCGCTGGAACGAGTAGAAGCCCATGACGGCAATCATCAGCAGGAGATAGGTGCGCCGGTTAGCTGGACGGCGCGCAGCGAGCGTGCGGAACGTGGAGCGCACATGGCGCCAGTCGAAGAAGTCTGTGAGGATGCAATCGGCCTCGCGCAGCGGCCGCTGTCGATCGGATGTGCGCCACTTGAGGAAGATCATCGAATAGATGAGGCTGGCGAGCAGCAGCGACGCGTTGATGGCGAACATGATCGTGTACGAGCGGCCCGTCACGCTGGTGAAGAGGTACGAGCCGAGCGCGATGCCCGTGGGCATCGTCGCCAAGTAGCATACCTCGAGAATGGTGACGCGGAGCGTGCGGTTCTCGTGCGACGAGACGTCGAAGAGGTACGTGAACGCCGCGGCGAAGATGGCGACGTCGGCGCCGGTGAGCGTCGAGGGGAATGTGGCCGTGTAGACGACGTACTCGACGGGCCACGTCGGCTGCAGGCTGTTGACGACAATCATCGTCGAGAAGTACAGCTTGCCGAAGAGGCCGAGCAGCAGCGGTATCTTGCGGCCGCGTCGATCCGACCATGCGCCTATGAAGAACGCCAAGATGATGGGGATCACATGGCCCGCGATGTCATTCCATTGATGAAATTCCGAGACTGTTACCTGGGTGGCATCGTCATATGTTACTTTCAAGTTTTGCACTTGTTTGAAACTTATACCTGAACTTCTTTGTTGAGCTCCTCGTATTTGGGATTCGTAATATCGTTACAAATTTCCGCCGTCAAATTGTGATTGACTCTGCAGGCTTTATCTACGTAGAAGGCCTGCTCGACCACCGATGTCGTCATGAAGGCCATCATGTACAAGACCATCGGCGGCTCGACGGTGATCAGACCTAGGACGTGGCGGAATCGGTGAAGCATCGTCTGCAAGCAAGATCATTAGAATACGTGCCAATTACCGCCGTTAATTGCTGTTTATGCTCATATTTCGGGCTAATTAACTCGTAAAAGTAATAGCCAAACAAGCCTCGTAATAAATATAACAGCTAAGCAAGGAGTTTGAAAAAAGCGATGCCACCTACAGGCCAACTTCATTAATCAATAAAACCCACGCTGTACTTACATCTTCGTACCGATGGAATTCGCCGGGTGAAACATAACACATTTTGGACTTGGGACGCCACAACAATTATGAGACAAAAACAAACAAAAGCAGAGAAAAACTTTATGCTCCTTGGGCCCAGCGTTTATGCAGGTCAAGATGCTATATTTAAATATACTTGCGATTTGCATCAATATTGGCACTTACGTAATTATCTTCTCATATTAATTGGAAAAGATTCGGCCGTTTGCGTTGTCGTTGGATGAAACCGCGCGTGCACCTTGCTTTCGCATTATTACGAAAAATCGCGCGAATTGGACGATTTACGGCTACGTCATTGGAACGCTCTGCAATTATTTTGCTATGTTTTGCATGCAAGGAGGTTATGTAGAATTGCCTCGGGAAAAGTTGCGTGACTGCAAATTCACTTTAACCCACCGTATTAATTTCGCCTGACTGCCGGAACAAATATGATGAGCTACTTATTATATTTAAACGATTTGTAACTGTACGCATCATGCTCAGCGTTTTTTCGTCGGTTGTCAAGGACTGATTGATTGACTTTCGATTTATACAAGTTCATGCCATCGCTTGGAAGCCTATATACCGTGCTGGCTTTGCCAGTCTCATTGTAGTTTGCATGGAAGAAATCACCACGAGATAGTTTTTAACCTTTGATCTTGTTATTTAGGATTCCAGTCGAATTTATTTCAAATATTGATCGGTACATTGACGTCTGAGGCTGTTTGTTTGCGCCCAGCATTATAATCAACACATGCTTACATCATAACCCGACACTACTATCAGCTAATCAATGAAAGTCGTGCACAGCGGGTTCGATTGCATTTTTCAAAATCAAGCGTACTTCTCTAAAATCCAAATGCGGCATTTAAATTACAATAACAGTAAAGTAAAGTATGTCATGAGAGAGCGCACTGTTGATAAGCTTACACAGTTAGAATTTGAAATTAGTTTATTGTTATTACCTCTCCTATGTTAATTACAATTGCGACGACTCTAATCGAAACAACTGAAATAGAAAGTATGCGCGGAAAAATATCGAAATAATTAAAAATAGTAACAAATGGCTATTTTGCATCATATCGTGATTTACTCGTTGAGTTGCATTCGCATGGGTGATTGTAGCTATTGCTGTGAATAGAGCGCTTTAAGATGGTACAGCGGCGAGATGCTTATGGATGCACTCCTCCTTGTTGATGAGATGCGTGGTCTTGTTGACTAGCGACATCAGCGCGGTGAGGTCGTACGACCAGTCGTTGAGGATGTCACTGGCGTCCTTGCCCTGCTGGAAGTGGACGATGCCGGAGAGGCGATCCGTTTTCGCGGTGACGCTCTTCGAGACTACCATCTGCGAGAGGAAGTCCTCGGTGTCGGCTGTGCTGAGGTCCAGCAATTCAGACATGCGCGGCACGGTGATACGGGTGTAATACTTGGCCATCACGCGGATGTTGTGCTCCACGCAGCGATTTCTGCAAAGCATACACTCGAATAAGCATAAGAATCATTTAATGAGCACCTGAAACAAGTACCTTAAATCCTTCCATCTCTGCTTCGACAATTCATCGTCGACAACGAACACGGACGTCTGCTCCAAAGCCACCTTGTAGTTATCAAGGAGGCCGTTCCATTTGATCAGTTCAGGCGTCGTAAAGAGCTTCAGCAGCTGCTTGAACTGCGGAATCTCGTCGAGGATCTTGTCCGCAAGCACGCGATGCGTCAGATCGGACTGCTCGTTATCGTGTGGCGATAGGATCAAGTAGAGGACGACGGCCTTGGCAGCTGCGTGCCGGTCCTCGGGCACGGCCTGAATCGACGGGGTATTCAGTACGGCACGGTGATGCTTGCACGTCTCCAGATAGGAGCCGTCGTGCTGGTCAAGCTGCATCATCAGCCGATAGTACTTCAGCTTGAGATCCTGCGTGCCCTCATCTTCGAAGAACTTTGTGTTGATCTTCTTGGCAATGATTTGCGTACGAATGTAGTCCTGTTTGGCCAGACACAGTCGCATCTGCTCCAGAATAAGTTCGACCTTCTCGCGCTTCTCCATGGAACCGTACGTCTCCACCTGGAGCTCTTGTATAATATTTGCCGCCTCGTTGATGTCGCCCTCCTGCTCACGAATCTGCGCCAGCTTGTGAGTCAACCGCGCACGTTCCACCTCCACATAGATTTTGCCTTCAGTCACCTGTCTAAAAATGAACTCATTATTCCTTTTCAAAATAATTGCACATTGCAACTAAATACCTAAGTGTATCAATCAGCTTAATTTGTATCTCTTTAGTTGGTGTTTGATCCACATAGGCACAGCACTCTTGTACCATCTTTGCCACAGCTTGCTTGAGCTGCGATCTTCTCTTTGATAACATAATTATGTGCTCATTCAATGCAGGCCAATTGTCTGCCTCCCTACAAATTTGACAAATAGCTACAAGCACCCTGCCTGTTGATATCATATCAGCACCAGTACGAGTCTGTTTCTCAAAGACAAGGAGGCAGTCAAGTGCATCATGGAGTCGGCCCGCTTTTGCAAGCTTCTTGCACTCGGGAATCTTCTCGTCGCACGTCGACGTATAATCGACCTCCATCTTCACAATTTTACCCGAATCCGTTGCGATAGATTCCATGATTTCACTTAGTCCTACAAGAATCGCAATGAAATAGTAATCGGTACAATTAATAGAGGTTAGTGATGATTTAGCTACTTTTGAACACGTTAAAGTCACGATAATTTGCACACTCCGAAATCAAAAATTGGTAGCGTTATTTGAACAACCACTTCACTTACCAAAGCACTAATTAATAAAAAATGATTGGCAGAAAACGTACACAATGCGGCGAAATCGCTCGAAATGACTTGTTATTTTTCTGAATGTCTGCTGTCAGTTGGATTTTGGTTAGGTTTGCGTCAAAGAGCGTCACGAAAGCATTTATTTTTGGCTCTGATATGGGTCTATAGGTGGCAGCAGTTATACTCTATATTGCTTTATTTTGTGGAGATCGGATAATTTGCGAAAAACTGCATTGATGCATCGAGAACTCTTGAGGTAGATATGGGAAAGACATTTACTACTTCTTTACATTGAATAAGAACTACTGGGTCCTTCTAATACAATATTGATCATAACAAATGTATGGAAAGCATCCTGCAAATCAAGCTGAACATTTTCGGTAATTTGTCGTAACCTTCCTTTACTGCCACCAGCAATCAACTTAGCTATACGATCCGTTTCACACTGCACAAGCACCACGCATTTTATTTCGCCTACAACAAAAAGTTTTTAATCATTGCTATAAATAAACATTGACAGTCTTCAAACCTCTCTCATTCATATTGAAAAATTCCATTTTAGGGGTGCATTGATAGGGTATCTCTTGCTGCATATAATTCAACAACTGTGCCTTGACAGTCTTCACAATAATTTCTTCTGATGTCTGATCAGACCATGCATCATGGGGAAATAGCCATTTAGATGGCTTTGCTTGCGCCACCAAATAATCGCGTAAATCATCAAGCCCATTGGTAGTCAGTGCAGAAATCATAAATATGCTGGAAAAGTTTGGCCAACCTCGTGTTTCAGTGTGTTCCTGTGGCTTAGCATTTGGCATAACAATGCCATTCAGTCTTCCTTCAGTTACAATTCTTGTAATATCCAATAGTTTTCTCTTGGAAACTAGTAAATCAATCTACAAGAATAGCATGTTTATAATTCTTCTAACTTCACATCTACCAAGAGTTACTTTATTCAAGACAAGAAAACTTGGTTTCTTATTATTAGATTCTAATAAGTTGATAACTTTGAGATCCAAATGGTTTCTTGTATATGTATTGCTGACATCATGTACAACCCCAATGATGTCTGCTTCCAAAATTGTGCTCTTTGTATCTTTTAAGAATGATTTTTCCAGTTTAAATCTGAAATATTATATATGAACAAGTAAAGAGGCACAATATATAAATGATGTACTTGTTGACTTCTTTATAATGAACCAGTCCTGGTGTGTCAATGAAAACAATTTGTGAGTCTCCTTCTGTGAATATTGCTTTTGCTTTCTCCCTAGTTGTATGGACCTTGGAGCTAACAGCACACACCTATAAGTATGAATTCATAATGTGCTATAAAAGTTTCTCAATGTGTACCTTTCTGTCCATTAATGCATTAATCAATGTACTTTTCCCAGCATTTGGACTACCAATGATAGCGACTTTCAGTAATTTCTCTTCAGCATCACTGTTATTTACTTTAACGTTTTCAAATGTTTCAGGTCGATGACTGATTGATTTAGCAAAGGAAGATTGCCTTGGTACGTAGTTCCTGCTAAAAAAACGTAAAATGGCTTTTGGTTTCAACATTTTCAGATTTTATATTTTCTCTTTTAGGTTAATATCTCAGTTGAATACATGCCGCTGGCGGCGCTGAAGTGACTACTCATAGATCAAGAAGTACTGCGACTACGTCCATTACCTCTATGAGTGTAGCCCAAAGTTTAAGGAACATATGCAGCCATTTTGAGCTGATATACCACTACTTTACGTATGATTGGCAATTCTCTGCTTCCATTTTATTGTTACTGGGGAAGAATTAAAGTATGTAATTATCAGAGGTGAGTTATCCTAACTTCCTTGTTAATTTTCACAACAATGTTGACAAGAAGGCCACACCTTTACATTACATTCATGCCATTTCTTATATATGTGTGTTTGGATTTTGCTTGCCAATAACTGTATTTAATAACGTCATGCTATTCAGTTAAACTCAAATAATGCCCATTGTATTATATGAAGCTTTTCATAAATTTTAATACATTTGTGTCATGCATGTTTAATTTTTGTCAACCTTAAAATTAACTTTAAATGTCATTGTGAGAGTTGATAGATTATTTGGGTTATTTAACACAAGTTCCTTTTTAATTATAGATCCAGTTGAATACTTGTGTATGGGAATATCAGCGTGATTCATTGAACAGCAATGGACAACATCTGAAAAGTACAAGGGTATTTGACCCATGGTCTAGCAACATAGAATGCAGTACCAGCCATATGTGAGAAGTGCACATGCTATTTGAAATTGTATTTGTAAAGTGGACAGCATGCCTTCATGTGAATTATTTCCATGATGAGGAAAGGCTTTGAGTGAGTAAAATAAAATGCAGCTAGTTTTATTTGCAACTAATTCATTTGTTTCAATTGATATCTAGTGTTTTCTGAGGACTTGGATCTGGTACATATGAGAACTGAAAGGACTTAACTAAGGAAGTAGGATTGAAGATCATGCATTAATAATCTAGCCATGCTAGAGTCACAATAAGTAATGAATAATGTTTTTATATAACTGCTCATAACACCAACTGCATACAACTGTGCTGCAAGTGAGAGCATTCATGTTACATGAGCATGGTGTTGTGGACAAGATTTAACTCTGCTATACCTGTCCTGAGCCAGGGGCCTTGTCATACCAGTGATATGGAAGGAGGAGGGTTTGAAGAGTAATAACCTCATTAAAAAACCAGGGTTCAACTGGCTCTGATTGATAGCATCCTGTAAGGGCTCTTGGTCCAGAGTTACAGGACTTAAACAGCCAGCAGCTGTTACCAAACAGTCAATGTAAGTCATATCAACAATGTTTTCAGGTAAATGCATGTCCAGCAATGTTGCCTCTTCTTTTATAGTTATGCAATTGACTGATGAAAGCTAAGTCAGTTGCCAATCTTTATCTTCATGTTTATGGGGTCTTCATCTTCAGCAACAACAGCTGTTTTTTAACAGCTAATGTAAGTGATAAAAATTCGTGTTATTGTCTTAATTACTAACATACTTTGATTATGTAGGTATTTGATTCAATGCATATGATGATGGCAGCTTCTGGGTATTGCTCATTAACAAGAATACCCCATTCTTCAGTATCATGCAACTTCCTGTTGAGAGTGAGGGTGCACAGGTTCCAGTAGTGCAAAGTTGCTACTACCATCTCTTCATGCAAATCTCAAGGTATGTACAATTCATTTGTTTTGAAGCATTAAGACAGTACTGTTGGTATTATTTCGCCAACAGTGATATGCTGCATGTGCTGCAGGTTTAAGATTAGGTGTTTTATAAGCCAAGCCATCAAGTTATCTAGTCATTCATTTTTACTGTGTATTCTGCCTTATCTTCATTTATTAGAGAAAACACTGCATGCTTGTTTCATTCATACATCTGATTCGAACCATTGAACCATCTGATTCTGCAAGAAATCAAATCCTCATACATTTTTTAAATACACTTGGTAATATTTGCATGCATATTACTGCTAAATCTTATGAAAGTTGAATTGTATTTCAATTTCGTCACAATTTTAATAT